>JAHWXV010385771.1:0-45244 GCA_024586415.1 Phrixothrix hirtus | reverse complement strand
ACCGAAACAATTGTTAATTTAATAAAATAAAATATAAATTTGGGCGAAGACCTTTTAATTTATTAGATTAGATATGAATACGCCCAATTTCTCATTATATCCTTTATGTAATATTATTGATTAACTGCCCTACCTTCAAGAAGCCATGCAATTAATATAATACGACTGACATTGCAAAAGTGTGTAAACATTATTCTAAAATTCAATCTTTTGTGATAGGAGAGTATGGCGTTTCAGTGGTTTAGTTGTCATGTTGCACTTTAAGATCTATGTTTCATTACATGTAATAACAAAATTCAAGGAACTTAGATATCTCTTAATATTATCCTTAGCGTCAGCATAGTTTGAAACTTGGGACACCTCGGGAGGTGTCCCAAGTTTCAAACTATACTAGATCAGGATCTAGGGTAAGATTCTTAGGAAAAATTTTAGCACAGGCTTTTAACATGTTTAAATTATTATGCAAAATTTGCTGATTACACCCTGTTGATATTTCATACCTCAGTAATCACTTTTTTTGCTCTAACGTGTATTTTTTCTAACAATTTCTCAAATCTTTTCAACATTTACTTCATTTGTTACGAACAACGAAATTTATATCGTCCTAAACTTCTACTATGCCAGTAGTAAATCGTCTGCCCCGCCCAAAATCACATATGCAATATAAACAATTCCGCTTATAAACTCTTTTGGATGTGAACTAGGTTTCGGCATGAATTTTTCCAAGTTTTACTAAAACCTTATGACCTTACTGATTTATTCCGATCACTTTCAAATCTTACTGTGGAACCCATGACCAAACCTTCTTTATAGTTTTGTTAATTACTTAAGCATCAATTTTTCCTTTAGTCCAGACTGTAGACACTCCTTAAATTCATTGGTGTACTTCGAAGCGTCTTAGTATTTAAGCATCGCTTATTTCAAGATCAACATCACGAAACTTTTTGTAACAAATTTTGACCTGTGATGAACAAATGGATATCGGATATGAATTACAATCGCAGTTTTCAGTCAATATCGCCAAGTAATTATTTACAGACCTTCAAAATCAAAGTTGACATCACAAAAATTGTCCTGTGCGTTTAGTATACTTCAAGAGGAATATTGATCACCAATATCTCTAATCTGGTTTAAATATTACAAGGAACGTGTGCCATAATCAGTCGTAAAGATAACTGAAAAAAGTAACCTTTATTGGTAAATCATCATAGAGTTTCGTTTTTCCAAGTTAATAGTCGGTTTGTCATTAGATGATCTCATCCTAGTTAAAAATAGACAAGTTGAAAATTAGAGTTGTCCAATTTAAAGAAGAACGATATTTATATATCATGTTTACGCATGCAACTAATAATTTAACGCCTTGCTACATACTTTAATGAATAATGTTGTAAGCAAAAATTTGAGCAGCAGAACTCTCTTGGTTACTTGTATTTGTATACAATTGGTAAGACAATTTAGTTCAAAAACATACAACTCAAAACGGATGTTGATTATATTGGATTTCTTTTATATTTGTACAAGTACATAATGCCTTTTAGTTCTTCAGGTCTAATCTAAATTCAATATTAGTATGGGCATTTCTAGCAACTAAATTTTAATTTTTCGATTTTTGTAACAAATAAGTTTCCTTAGTCGTCAAAACCCTTTCAAATTGATTGCAATAAGAGGTGTTGCCTTATCATTTATAATATAGTAGTGACGTAGCAGGGAGTTAAATTCGGTTACAATATAGAGATTACGTCAATTCCGAATAATCATTGCATTAAGGAGTTTATTACGTTCTTTACCATTAACAATATAAGTCCTTTTAATAAACCAATGGGTTATGACTGTGAATTAATCAATGTAACGTGACATATTAACCGTGCAACTTAAACACAATTCTTCTACATAGTACAGACCACTGTAGATGAACTTATTCCATTTTCCTTTACCTTACCAAGAATAAGATTTCTTTCAGAGGTTATGATGATCTTTACAACAGTTTATCGGCTTTGAGACCAAGTTCTTCTAACGTACACCCAATACCTTGCTTGCACCCATTATTAAAATAAGTGATCTATCTTTGAATTAGATTATTTTCTTGGGCCTTTTATAACGTTTTCACCTTTCTATGAATATAGCAGTTATGAAACTTCTTCCGTTCTTATCAATTTGGTTTTGTTAATCAATTCCAGTCTTGTCATGCACAATCCAGAAATCGCTTTATTTTATGGATTTCCACTTACTCTGATAACAATTCGAACATTTAAATTAGTTAAATTTGTTTTAAAAAGGATATAAATTCATATGAGACATTATAATTAAATAACGAACTGAAAATGTTTCCTTGAATTAGGTCATTACCAAGCAGCGGTGACTATGCAGGTATGTATCAAGCTCAAACTATCAGCAGTCAAAATTTAAAATTTTTATTCAAATTATCAACTTTATTATCGAGGTAACATTAACGTTACGCCATTTTTCTAAAAATCGTGTTATTCTCAACACTCAATACAAAACTTTTAGTAAAACTAGCAAGTCACGCTTAAACTTATTTTACATATAAAGGAGTCTATAACACTAAAGTGTATCACACATTGAGCGGTAGATGTAGTTTACTGCTGGTACAGGAGTTCGGGACGATGAAAAGTTCGCTATCAGCGCCAAATGAAGGAAATGTCGAACAAATTCAAGAAATTGTTACAAAAAATAGACGTTTGAGCATAGGAATGAATACGGGCTATCAAATATCAATAGAAAGTTGTCAAAAAAATTTTCTCTAATACGTTAAACTTGTCAAAAGCCAGTCCTAAAACGTTTCCTAATATCTTAGATTAAATCAGCAGGAGTCGCAAGTATTAAACTATGCTGACATTTAGGCGACATCCAGGTTCCTTGAATTTTACTATTACACGTAATGAAATATGGGTCTTGCAGTACAGTCCGAAAACTAACGACAGTTCATACATTGAAACGCCATACCTTCCCCTCACGGAAAAATTTTGAATGAGCAAATCGCAGTTTAAAGAAATGGTTACTGTTTTTTTACAATTTCAGTTACATGCTTTCTAGAAGAAGTGGCATAGTTAACCAGCACTACTATATAAAAGTTTTAAGAAAATTCGGAATAAATACAGAATAAGGGGCTTAAATTGTGAATAAATTAAATAATACTCATGTTCATAATGTTTTATATATGAAACAGTGTTTGTCTTAAAACATCACCACCGTTTCTACTAACCTCATCTTACGACTTCTTTTTATTTCCAAAGATAAAAAGCAATCTTATGGGGATTCATTACGAAAGAATAAATGATATAAAAAAGAAAAAAACAGAACTTCTTAAGGCACCGATGACTGATGGGCTACAGCACTATTTACACCAATGGCAGGTACTCATGCAACAATGCATAAATTCGCAAAAGAACTATTTTAAAAAGGATATCGTGTAGTTGTGTTTTTGCTTTAATATAATGAAGTGGCCAAGGCAACCTTGTTAATTAATTGTCTCACATCCTATGCCTAAAAGCGATTTCTGAATGGTTTAGCTGTTAACAACAACCACCGGTACCTACATAGTACATGACATCTTTGTAGAAGTGAACATGTGTGAACTAAATACTATATTTCGGTGGCAACTTAGATGTACCTGTAAATATTATTCAATTAGTAAATACGGGATTTTCCAAAATAAAAATAAATGGTCAATTTAGCATAAACAATAATTATACCATTTGTATGGTTTGTACGGTTTATACTCCTTCCTGTTTACTGAATTTCAACACGACCCTTTGGATTTAGCTTCACTGACATCAATGAAACCCAAACAACTTTTCTGGTTATGCTGAATCAGTACCAAAACTATTGCTATATATAACCTCTAAACTTTACTATGCTTTACAACCAGCTAAAGTATTTAGAGGGGATACAAATAATTTGGATAGAAACCTACGATTAGTATGTTTGCTGTGAAATTAAAGGTTGCGGGTTCACACTCGCCCAAAGCAATAAAATCTTCAAGGAAAAATATTTAAAATCTAGCCAGGAAGTGAACATATGGCTCCACGTCTATTTGATATTTACTATATTAAAAATCTTTACCATTGGTTTGAATATCGCTAGATCTAACCAAATACTCTGCCGAAATAGTCACAGAAAATAAATTAAAAAAGTTTCTTCTAAATATTTAAATATTTGCTTAAATGCCATAAGCTTACCATAACGCTCCTATATGTCAAATGTGTGTTGTGATAAGGATGCATGATTAAGGACGAATTTCACAATAAACATGAAGGTTCATTTATTTTAAAGTCAATTTAACTTTTGTAGTGACTATTCTATAGACATTGTAGTTATAGTAGTAAAAGTAACTTTAAAACTAAAAGAAGCTTTAAATTTATTATAAAATAGGCCCTAACTACTAAAACGTAAATGTGCTAAATAGCAAACAACATATTTAATTCAAGAAGTAAATTTCCTTACACTTGTTATTTTTGGAACAGGCCAGTGAAGAGTGTCATTTAGATTTGTAGTTTAGGATTCTGCCATATCTTCATTATAAACTCCCATTTTTAAGTGTTTTCACGTAAAAACTTTTTTTAAAACTATGACGATTATAGCGTCCCCTAAAATAGTTTGTAGCTTGTAGAATTTATAACGACAAAGTGAGCATTGAGATTACATTCAGGTTAAACTATCTTTTAAATGTTTCTTACATTTCGAATATTTATTAAGAGATAACCTAATTACTAGTTATTGAATGTTCATAAAATTTATAAATATAATAGTTTTAAAATTTGAATTACAAACTATGATGCATTAAATCTCGACAAGTTAATTATAACTAAATGCTAAAATATTATACTTATATCAAATGAATTAACAGAAAAATTTTTTAGCTGGTTGCAAAGCTATATCATTTAGATTTTTGTTTGCTTCGATCGTTATAGAGGCCACCGTATATAAAAGTGAGAAATGCGTATAAAATACTTCGAATTTCACATGTTTCTTTAGGGAAATTTATCTTTATATGGAAAACAGCACTGTATGTTGTCATTCTATTATTATTAGGGCTACGTCAAATTTGTAAAATACTCTATTTAAAAATTTCCTAGTGATATTTTTCAGTACGCAAATTAGCCCTAAAAGCCAACCCCATTGAAGAAGTGCGTATTATCCTGTATATCTGTACAACGATTAATATTTCCTATTGTTAGTGTTTAATGTAATAAAAATACCTTAACTTTAACTTCGATATTCATAGATTAACGGGAATTTAAAAGGCTTATCCTAACAAGGGCAACAACCAACAACTGATACATTTAGTGCTATTTTTTCTAACAATTTTGGACTGAGCGAACAAATGTATAACAAATCTGGCAGCTATTTATTTTCAAATAACAGAATTTAATTTGTACAGATTTCTTAATTCTATAGTAAACCGTTTTTGAAGTATTTTTGTAACATTGCAATTTCTAGGTGTCAAATTAATCCGTATTCTGTTCAAAACAGAACAACACCTTAGTCATAATAGAACTATATCGAATTAGGACCGGTATTAATGTGATAAGTGTAAAATCAAACAGGTGGCCAATTGATGTTCACAAATAGACAAACCTATCCTCCGTTCGTAATAATTTGTGCATGTGCTATGACCTACAACTACCTTATTCTGTGTTTAAGTGAAAAATACTATTAATGAATCATGCAAAAGCTTAAAGGGTGGTTTGATTGCTATCTACCTATCTATTGTATAATCTACTATAAAAGATTTAGAATGTACCTTCCAATTGTTGCTTGCTTAATATTGTAAAAGTTTTTAAAATAAGTTTTCTTGTTTTTGTTAGTGATCATTTTTTAAAAACTAATGAAATTTAAGATTCAAAATTATTTTAATAATTATTGTGTTATGAAAACCATAGTTTTTATATTTATATGCTCTAGAAATTATAAGAAAGATTTACAAATGTAAACTTAATTTTCTATAATTTTAGAATGTGATTTTTTATATAATAAACTTTTCAGTGAATTCCCACAGAGAATGTAATCATATTCAAAATAATGAGTTATAAATATATGTAAATTCTGATTTAAAATTTTTTTGGCCTTTAACGAACCCTAACTTAACTTAATATTAATATCCTCACAGAGGCATGAGTCGCTTTTCAAAAATCATTTAAAATTTTACTGTATAATGCGAGATACATTTCTGCCTAAATGTCCTTTCTTTCTGCGTACATCACTTGGCTAAATTGTTTCGAATTGGTTTAAATTCTTTCAAATAATTACGTGAATTTTCTAGCTGATATTTATGCTGTACTAATTTATTATCCTTTTACGTCTAGTATATCCAGTTTGGCAAAAAGTTTCTTTTACCACAGTTTGTTTAACATTCCCTAGAGTTAAATTTGTTAGCCATGCATTATACTTTTCATTATTTTTGTTGCCAATCCTAGCAACTACTAGTAGCACAATAAATTGAGAATTTCTGATTACCATCAAGAGTTCGATACAATTCTCAATTTCGTGAAATTGCCTTGTAAAATTGTTTGACTATTTTAGCTTGAAACGTTTTTCACGCTCCCAAATAGGAAAGACATGCATTATATACCGGTTGTGGTAGTAGAATCATTGACGCAAACAATTTCTGGTCGCTTCTTGGGAACTACAGGAAACCATTTAGCTTAAAAGCGTAACGTTCCATTACTGTTTGATTGTGAATGATGCTCTTGGGTTTACTAATTTACTTATTTTCAGATTTTATTAGTTAGATAACATCCAATTTATTAATAATAAACTTTCAGTTTTTCATTCAAAATTTTATAGAAAGAGTTTTATTCTTGAGAACCACTAGCATAAAGATTGTTCGGTAAACAATAGAGATTCAGGCAGGCATTAGTTTTATTTTTGTTTTTTTTTCATAATTGAGAAAATTATTGTCGAAGAATTACTAAGAAATAATTAAAATAATTATAATAAAATGTCAGAAATATATTTCCAACATAATATACAATGTATTATTATATTTTCGAGAATCATGACTTTTTCTAATGTTTTAAAAATTATAGTAGGATCAAAGATCTATAAAAGCAACAATAATCAAGTTGAAGGTTTAATGTTAATCAATGGGAAATAGCCAATTCCAACCATTACAAAGGAAGTACTGTTTTAGAAACCACTGTTTTGATAATTTGTTAAAAAGATACAGTGCCAGCACTTTGGAATTTAAAATCTATTAGTGTTGATCAGATCTCATGTAGGTGTCAAATTTCCGAAGAACGTAGCATCACTAGCTCATGACATCGATCTGTATTCGAAAATCGTAATGGACTATAAAACGTTTCAATGTTTAGGTTTAAGTTATTAATATATTTATTTTCATATTTTATTAGTGCAATAATAGCTAATTCACTAACAACAAAGTTTCGCTTTATTTATTTGAAAATTTTATTGAAGAAAGTTGTTTATTTGGAATCATTGGCATAACGCATTATTAGGATGCAGATCCATTAGCTCTCATACATTTGAGGTTCGAACGGCTAACAGCACTGAGAGAACACTTTTCAAAAAATAATAAGAAATAGTTTAAATAATGATGTAAAATATAAGAACTAGCTACCTAGTTAATTAGTTGCATAGCTATGCAACATATTATTATAGTTTTTGAGAAAGCATAGACTATGCTTTACATTTCAAATTATATTGTGTTCGTTTCTGCAATTACTGAAATTAAATTGTTATCAAATGAATTATTCCTAGGCCTTATTTCTGGTGAGTATTCAAAACTATATTAGTATTTGCAAAGATGTATTTTAATAATTACAAAACTTACAAGAAATTTCGACTTTATTTAACCATACCCAGTGATGTAAATGTATAGATACGGTGAATTGTTATCTGGCACCTTATGTCGATGATAAATAAATCCTTCGATTAGAAACGCCCCTGAAACTTTGTACTTATTATCACGCAACAATAAATTATATTTAAACAATTAATGGAAGAATTTAATAAAAATAATTATAATTATATTTACTTATCTTTCAGCAGTTAGCCAAAACCTAATTTAATTTAAATATAAGGATAAGAAATTCTACAATTTATAAACATTTGAATTCAACCTGAAACTGTTTGAGGAACCTTTCATTGTAACTGTTCGAACTGTTACTATTAGTATTGCACCTAGCCCCAACACCGCCAAACTCATGAATTTAAAGAATGCATGCGACATTTCAAGAAGTTACAAATAAGGGTGATTATAAGACAAAGGATCCTTAGTAAGCGTATCTTATGTAAATGACAATCCGGATATTTCATATACTATTCCTCGCAATTAATATTTCAGTAGCTTGTAAAAGGAACCTAATTAGATTTGTGATTTGGTTATGATAATTTTCTTTCCCAGAATAAGTATCAGATCGAACGAAGTAACCTCACATAAGAAAGGTGAATTAGAATGCTACAATTTGGCCTACTGATATATAATATCTTAAATTCGTAATAGTTACAGATTTTAGCGCCCTTTAGAAATAATATTATAGTGTTCGCATAATTTCTTCTATTCAAACTGTAACGAACCCAAGAAAGCACTAAGGAGCATCTAGCCAAGAAATGGAAAGTTTTACGAGGTCTGTCATTTTTTTAAGTAAATTAAACATATTCTACTTCACGCTCGTTCCAATGCGTGTGTGTGATTAAATTAGAACTAAATAAGAATTAATATAGTAGGTGGTCTGCACACCATAGAGAACAACGATAAAATATTCGTCAAAAATCTAATGTCTAGGCTATTCAGGTATACTAAATCAATCCTCCAAATTGATTAGTTACAGAAATTCTCTAAAATTACGGTAGCCATATATGAAAATAACTCAAGCTACTTTATGCAAGAGAAAGAACTCAACATTTTAGTTAGATGACAATACTGTTCCATGAAAACCACAGGGTTCATAAAGATGAAATGTTCGAGATATTATTGACGTTTTCAGTTTAGTAAATTTAAGGGATTCGCCTTATAATTTTTAGATAGTACTACCTTTAAATGATAAACCAGTTACGAGGTTGTTTTTTTTTCTATCTGACTTCATTCAGAACTATTTTACAGAACTGCCGAAAGAGATTTCTCCGCGATTTATAATATTGAAAAAACATTTGAATAAATGTGTGTATAGAAGTCTGACAGTAAAATTCTAATTTAGCCGTTTATGTTTTTATTCACGCCTATGCATGTTACATAAAAATCACCCATTCTATCCACTACTACTAGCTTATAAAGAAAAATAAAGTTAAGCTATTGATATTAAAGGTTTTTCCATAATGTTAAATGAGTGTAAGATCTAAATTAAAATTTGATAAAATAATTTAAAGCGTTACACGTTAAGTTTGTTTTCAATTGAAGTTCTATTTATACTAAACCTACGAGTTACATAAGTAATTACTAGGAGTTTCCTAGAGGTAGTTTGTTATACAAAGAGGAATTTGTGACTATTTGGTCATTGAGCTGACTTACATTTTCCTTAAAAATTATTCCAATCTTTAATGTAAAATTAATAATTGTGGGTTATCAGTTATTTTTATTATAACTTTTGAATCACCTAGGCGTTATGATGATTTCGGCCCCTTTAAATATCTTAAAGTTGCTTTATTTTTCTTTATATTATTTTGAACATGTTGGGGTGCCCATATTTAATCAGGGGTAAAATCAAGTGTTTTATAGGTATATAACCTGACTGTTGGCTTCACAGGAGATACCAGGTGGACATATCATCCAACTGCCTGACTAATTGATTAAATCGGAGGGTCTGTATCGTTGTAGGGCGAATGGGCTCTTCGGTATTCATGGGTATGACAGTACGTATTATAACTACGGATCGCGAAGTTATTACCAAGTTTTTAGAATTCTATAAAGATTTCACGTGTTTACGAGATATTTCCCATAAGTACTACACTAGCAAAGATGTAAGAAGTTAAGCTCTGTAAACCTTATTGGAAAAATTATAGCTTATAAAAGAATATGCAACTATAGCATAAAAAAATAGAAAACATAAGGACTACTTATAAAAGAGAATTTAATAAAATAATTAATGATTTATTTATTACTTAATACCATTATTTTTATACTAAACCAAAATGCTACTTAACTAATATATAATGCATTAAGTTGTATTATAAAATAATTAAATTTAAAATGTACAAACCAGCTTACATGCAAGTAATCATACGTGTAAATAATGTAAATGTGTTTCAAGTGCATGACAGTAAAGAAACCGGAATGAGCGCAAATAATGTATCCGGGCTTCCATAAAAATCGCAACACATGGAAGTTGTTGATCAATTTTAGTATAAATTTCAGAAAATTTTGATGAAACAAAGAGATGTTTAAAATTTGAACGAAATTTAACTAGCAGTTGTTGTTTTTTCTAATTTGTTTGTTTGCACGTAGTAACAATAAATTTTATGAAATAAGGCAACCAGTGTGTAATAACTGTCAGTTTTGCGAAGTTCTTGTCCAGTATTGCCTTCTAACTATTTAAGAATGTCAACGTGAAAATTATCGGCATTTGAATGATTTTAAACGCGATCGTATTACTGCCCATGAGATAGGTCGGACCTTTTCTTAGAGGTATTTCAGGCCGTGTAAATCGTGACGTTAAAATTGTGATGAGATGTTGGTCCAGATTGTTCGATAAAAGGGATAAACAGCGTCACGCTGGATCTGGACCTCCTCAAGGGACTACAGATCGTGAAGAACATCGTTTACGACTTTTGGTCATAAGACACAGATTTTCCATAACTCGGTTAATTGCAATAAACCGCATAGTAGATACAGGATGCAAAATGTCGGTGTCATCTATTTATCGCCGGGTAAAATCTTATGGATTGTATCCGTACCGTGCATTTTTGTGCCTTCCCCTGACCCAAGTACACCGGACCCGCACATTAGAATGAGCAACGAAAGAACGGATTGGGAAAAATAATGGTACCAAATTGTGTTTAGTGTGTCCCAATTCTGTTTGTGAGCCCGCGATGGTCGTAGGAGGGTTAGGTGGATGCACGGATAACGCAAAAGTTCAAAATTGTTTGTGGAACGCAACAAAACCCTCACGCTAGGAGTGATGATATGTGATACAATACGTTATGGTAACATATCACACTTGGTCGTCATTGATAACAACTTAAACGTAGCCAGTTACTTTGCCAATGTACGGGAGCTGTTGCACTGCCATATGTTCGGGCGTTGGAAAATCCATTTTCCAATAAGACATAAGACATAATAAAACTGTGATTGGGTATATCCGGATTGTTTTCATTCGGGACAATTTCGACCGCATCCTCCAAATATTGGGTCAACTATTGTGTGCTTACTCAACATCATGTCAAAATAATTACTAGTTTTCTAACAGGAACCGTGACAAAAGGAAAATCAACTGGAGGACTTGCCACCCGAAATTGCTAAGGAAGCCGGGAAAGAGCGGAACAAAATCCTGCATAACTTGCCTAAATTATCTGAACAAATGGATATATAACTACAATCGATTGAAATGTTGTAAAAATGAATGAGCTAAAATTTCCCACGTTTATAGATTTGTAAACAAAACCTATAGAACTGAATACTACGGATCTGTAATGGTATCATTGTTTCTTTTTTTTTAAATAATTAACATTCAAATTTTGAATTTCATAAAAATATTTAATTATTACCTTTGAAAATGATCTTTTGATGAGATTGAGTCATATCAGAATTCATCAATAAATAGTTTTAAATAATTGAGTTGACTGGAAGATAATAATTCATAGAAAAATTAGATATATCCAATTTTTTAGAGATGGATAAATTACACATTTTTTTGTTTTAGAAAGTTTAAAGCTGAAATATATTGGCGTATTAAAAAATTTTTAAATTAAGGTATAAATTTATATATAATAATTAATAAAACAGCCTGCCAAATTATTGCATAAGATTAATTTAACTTCGATTAAAGTTCAATTGCCTTAGCCAATAACCAGTAATGAGTTTAAGAGAGAAACAAAACTATTACACATAGATGGGTTTCGTAACCTTTCTAGTCACCTGACTCACATTATTCGGCTTCTATTCAATTCAATTAGAGACATCCTTATAAAGTAGCTCGTTATCAACATCTGTTACCATTACATTTTGATGAACGTACCCAGTTCTGCTGATGCTTTAATAATAATGCACTATCGAACATGGTGTACTAAACTCTTATATTCTTACGAACTTACCGTCAGATACATTAAGCAGTGATATTTGGATAGCCATCACCGAATAAGAATGATGGATCCATCCTATATCTTTAAAACGCAGTAGACAATCCTATATTTTTAAAACACAGTAAACGCAAAATACTATAAAAACCTAATTTTAGCACCTTTTCTTAATTAGTTATACGATGACGAATTGGTTCAGACTTTAGCAATATTTTGCAACCCTCCATGTTACTAACGAAACACTAATTATTTCTCAATTTTATGGACGAGTAATTAGTAGGTTCGAAGGCCTTTCAAAATCTTTGGATGCTTTGTTTCCATGCTTTAAAAATTCCAGTTTTCTGAAATTGACTGCATACAGGTCCAAAACTGCTAATGGTTATTTAAAATATTATCCCAGCTATTACACTGGACATCCTGTGGAATTTGCTTTAAGATCTAAGGCGAAGAAATAATTTGTGTTTGCCCCAAAACTTTCGTCACTTTTAACACTTGCTATTGTAATAAGTAAAGATTCGAATTTATATTATATTAACTCATAAATTAAGGTCAGTAGTAAAATACCGGTTCATGAAAAGTAGTTATATTTAAGTTGGTACTTAAGTTGGTAGCAGTAAATGTAAAACTTACTTGGAATGAATAAGTAGTGGTAGTGGTTTTCGAAAGAGAACGATAGCAGAAGCGAGTGGCTTTGAGAAAATCAATATGCAAGGCGTATTACGCCATGTCGATGGTTTTGAAGCAAAATTGTTTGAAAAGGTATAAGTGTGCCTTAATTTTTAAAATAAATATTATTAGGTGCGAGTAAATACTAAAATTATACTTCACCAGTAGTGAAGAGAAAAATCTTACCAATTTGGGAATCCGACAGCAGTTTCGTGTCAAAAGTACCCACCCCATTTTATAAAATTTTATAAAACTAAGCAACGGAACTTTTTGGTGACAAAGCCGAGGATAAATAAATGATTCTGATATTCGAATGTAAATTTGGCCGAAAATCATCCAACAACAATTAAACGAAATCTAAAAAAGCATCGATAACAAAAAGTTACCGGAAGCAAAGGAATTACTTTTATAATTAAAATGCCCTAGTAAATTTCATTGTAGAACTTTTTTAATAGCCAACAAAAACTGACAAATATCTACGAGTCAAAGTAAAATTTTGGAAGTGTCTGCATTTGAAAGTGCTGGCGCAGGTACTAGAAGCATAACAGTAAATCCACAAAGGACAAATCAGGAGCGCATTGTAAACTTAATCAAGGAGACTAAGTTAAATAACAGTTATTTTATGGAACATTATTTCAATTTTGATTAATTTTTAACATGTTTTCAATCCGAAAACACCATTCTTTAATTCATGTTATAATATATATTCCTTCAAAGAAAAACGTGGTATCTTTTCGGAAGTCAATTTTGTGCGTTGGTGATTAGTAAGAAAACCAAAAACCTTACACTATTAAACTTTCCCTAATTGCTTCAGTTTTGTTTTAGAATTTGTAAGGATAGCGCTGTGAATGCTTCGAATACATTCTATGAATTGTGATAAAGGTGTTTAATCATACCGGGGAAACGTTTTAAGGAAAATTCAACTTCTATAGAGGAAGAATTGATTTTTTTATATGAGAAAGCAATTCTAGAAACCTTTTGAGTTCAATGTAATGCTTTAATGCTTCCACTATTTAGATTAATATTAAAATATGGACAAGATCATGCAGTACATAAAGAGATTACGCATCGCGTATTGAAACTATACGACGACTTAGATTTTTAACAATATTATATTACCATTTTATGCAAAACTCTTCTACTTAATATCAAATAGAAATCTTCTATTAAACATCACAAAAGTAATGAAGAGAATTAAATGTTACCGGAAATGGGCATTTTCTAAATTTAATATCAGCTTCCGAAAAATTTAGTGAAATAATATATAAAATGTAACCGTATTATAATTTCAGCGTACTCTTACAATTCTAGGTGATTAATTTCATCAAGTCGAGTAATTTTGATTTTGCGAGAATTCCTTAAATTTAAGCAAACGTTACACTGACACAGATATCTGCGACGCTAGCACCCCAATAATAGAACTCGCGAGATCGATTTTAGTAGGTCACAGCAGAATTTCATTATTAATTACAATAAATCACATTGAAACCTTGTAATTATGTAAGTCGGTATATCCTAAGAGGAAATTTTAGTGTTTGGGTCTGATTTATTATAGTACATCCCAATTTTTAATATGATTCCGGATAACATGAATGCTTATTGCAGAGGTTTGGAGTATTCCGATATAGTATGAACACCTTTCTAAATACATATGCATATGTATGTATATACATACATATACCAATAAGGAATAGTCTAAACAAACCGCTTACGCGTTCTTTATGCTGCTAGCGAATTTGGTTTAAGTCTATAATTTTGCATATTATATTCAATATGCCGCCATTGCAGTTAATTCTATATACGAGTATATTTAGAAACTTTAAAGTCAAGCATTATATATAAAATTATCGCTATTGTTAAATTTTATATTTGAAACTAGCAGTTTTACTCAAACAACAAATCGACACCTTACTGTTCTAATCAAAAATATTGCGGGTTGAATTTTATTTAACATATACACCCAAGAATCGCGTTTTAGACGTTAACTTTTATATCTCTACTTCTTATTGCCTAACTACAATAACTAAAGAAATCAAAATGCAGTAAAGAGGGGATATTAAATTTCAACTAACCAAACGTAAAAAAATTAATGAAACTTTTAGTACAATAAAATATAGGAAGCTTAGTAGAACCTACTGAATTATTCTTCAAGAATTATTCACCAGTATTTACATCCCTAATGTTTGTGACAACCAGGATTTTATTACAGCCGACAACGAGGGCAAAGGAATTAAACTTTAATTAAGTTTTAGGTGATTTTGGGAATACTCTATGTGTTACCGAGCTAAAATTTTTAACGGTTATTTCCCTACGTGAAACTATCTATCTGATCTTATAAATACCAAGTGCTAAAATAAATAACACCATTTGCGTTTGTGTTATCCAAACAAAGTAATGGAATTTGGTCATAATGTCTTATATAGATAATTTAACATTAGGTACTTAAAGCATTAGCTATTAAAAATATTGTGCAATTTTAATGCCAGCTTATCGATTTTAGTTATTTATAAGTTTATAAGGTTAGTCAAATATGCAATACAATCAGTATTTATTAAGTATTTTCAAAGTTCATCAGAAAGTGTTAATTTATCACTTCTGCCACTATCTATTCTGAATTTCCACTCCATATATTAAATATTCACCATTTATCATCGAGTATAATGCATAAACCTTGGAAATTAGGCAAATATTTGCGTTGTAAAATCATTATATTTTGTAGGAATGTGAGCGAAATTTAGCTTATTGCAGAGGACCGCCCTTAGTATTTAAATAATAAGATACTCGTTAACTTGAACTTCTTTAGCTATGTTTAATACTTATACTTGTTTTATAACACGTGTAGATCAGCTTGAACACTAAGAATTTTATATGTACTTTACATAATAAACTAAAAGCTATTGTTAATGTCTATAACTATTTCCTATAATTGAATTCAACATACTATATCGTACATTTTGTAGTTTATACTTTATTTGAGCAATCATTCTTATTTGTTCAATGCGTCATTTGTCTAACCAGGAGTATTTGCTGTTGTAAGTATGAAAAGAAGTTGGTATCTGGAATTCTTTTTAAATACATAACAAAAACGTTAACTTTTAGTAACTAGGCATTTCCATTTTCATTATCGATTTTACAAATCCAATAATGATAGTTTATTCTAACAATTTTGGTAACCAATATCTAAATATCTAAAATGATCGTACAATTAAGCCTGTAACATTAGTGCCGTAGAAAATAACTTCATTCTATGCCAATCATTATAATTAAATTACGAATGCAACCAGTTATACAAGTAGTAACCCTCAAAACATAAGAGAGTGAATTTAGTAAGCTAATATTTATCATTAAATGTTTTTATTTAAAATCAGATTGGCGACCTCCTTTTTAAGGGCACTAAAACTGTTCTGACGCACTTTATACATTAATAACTTTTTCAATGTTCGCACAGAGTATTACTGTTTAGACCCACTTTGAAACCACATTATAGTTGTTGTTATACAAAAAACTTTAACATGCGTATTTAAACTTACTGCAATGAGTTTAGCTTAGTTTAGCCTGTCTAATAAGCAGCTAACCAACTCTCTTTTGTTTAAGAATTCCGATACAAAAAAGTGATACCAGGAAAGCTATAGTTTATTTTGAGAATTTTGAGTGCCGTATACTCCAAATAGTTTGAAAAGAAGTTTCTTTGCAAATATTCAAATATGCTAAAAATTCAGGAAGAAGTCAATAGGGTTTGTGGAAAATTATATAAAGTGATGGTACCACTAAAACCATGACAGAGGATAGTAAAGTTGAAATGATCAGACTGTTTCAATGTTTTCTAAAATTGTTCTTACGCCGCACAGGGGACGAACTATCTAAAAACTTGACCTAATGTTATACATAATATATTTAAATGTTCTTATCGTGCTTATTTTAATATTTAAATTACTGTTTGAAGTTTTATTAAAGGAGTGCTAAGAATCTATTGATTCTGTGCATTGCCTTGGATAAGTTAGTAAAATTTACATCTTAATTTCCTATCTTTCACTATTTATCACTCCAATAAACCCTAAAGAGCGACTAAGTACTAATATAATTATTTCAATTGTTTTCATTAATAGCTATGAAGGTGGACTAGTAAGGCGGATTAATTAAAAATTCCAATATCTTGTTTTGGGGGATCCCGAATCATACATATCGACGTCACAAAAGACTAGATACTCTATTTTTTTTATTACTGTACAGAAAGCTTCGGTCTTCTCGGTTCATGCAATTTTTCTGTTATTAAAACAGAATTAAGTTATCCAATAGTCTGTTAAATTAATGACTTGTATAGCCATTAATCAAAATATTTGAAATAATTTACTAAAGTAATAGATCATGAAAGATAGAAAATTAATACATATTTTCCCTTAACTATAACTATTTTCAACGCAATATATTGAATCACTGGTTTCCTCGCACTCTTTTAATACCAGTTCAAGCAGTAATTTAAATATTAAGATAATTATCATAATAATATTTAAATATATATTCATATACACTAGGGTATTAAGACAAATAAAAACCATTGGAATTGATTATCCTATAAATTTTTCTGCAAATGTGCGACTGTTAGCTATTTCACCCGCTTTGCACCGCATTCGGAGCCCAAGATCACATATTTTTGATAAAAATTATTTTTTGCAATTTTAATCGTGTAATTATGATTTCATATGTGTAATTGTTTTACCGACAATATATTTAATAAGAATAGCAAACGTTTACAATTCAGAAAATGATGGAGGTATAAAAATTGAAGTTGATTTTAGTTAGATGCTACAGAAAAAATATAAAAAAGTAAGTTAAAGTGGAATATTTTCGAATTATTTGTTAATAAACTTGAACTAATGATGAATAGGTCATTTAATATTTGAAACAAAATTAGTGTTATTCGAACTTCCTTACTGCATTTTTATTAAATGATTTTACTTTGTTACATTGGTTTACTCTGTAGACACAGATACAAGGATATTACTATACGACTAAAAATTTCAACTTAAGCATCCGGTTTGGAAATTTTACATGAGGGGTAAAATGCTAGAAATTCTTGTGTACATTCACCAGAAATTCTTTGGGAATTCCCGAGGAAGTCTTCGGAATTCCCAGGAATTCTTAGGAATTCTCGAGGAATTCTCGGGCATTCTTGGGAATTATACGATTTTTAGTTTTTGGTTTATCCACAGATACTCAAAAATGTGAAGATATGCTTAAACAATTTACGTAATTTTCCTAGAGTAACTGGTCCATTCACATGAAAGGGTATTATGTAGCAAGTTTAAAGAAAATCGTTACAATTATTTTCTAGAAAGTCATAAAAACTTAAAAACCGCAAGAATAAAATGATATTTCCCGATCAGATATTACTTAAAACTTCTTTAGTCCCGCATGTATTAATATTAAATAAACATACAAATATGTTTCTAGGTAATTCTTAGAAACAACTAATCTTAGGATCTTGGTGTACGGAGTAATTATTAGTAATTGTATTTGAAATCCCTTTTTACATTAACAATACATAAGTTTACTTTTAGTTCCATTATAAAAATAAAACCGGTGGGATGCTTGGGTATGCATTTAAAATATACATTGTACCTAATTACCTAATTTTAGCTGCTCTGAAGTTTTAGTGGGTGTTAGACTAGTCAAGTTTTAATAAATCTGGTATTTAGTATAAAGTGTTATAGTTATTTTATTAATCAAACTGTTTACCTTGACTCCAAAAAATTTTACCGATTTTTCGAAATCGAAAGATGTGCAAAAAGCAGAACTCCATATTTATGACGACGAATTCGATACAAATGAGTGAAATAATTTTCAGGAAATCGATGAATTGAAATCAGAGATCAGGTAGTGATCAGATCAAGGAAATCTGATAATGTAAGAAGTAGTAGAATACTGAAATACTAACGCTTTGTTGAGAAGATCGAATCTTACTAACTAGTTGAAGTTTTATGAGTAATCTAAATGACATATTGCAGCTAAGTGTTTTTGTGCTATTATTTAAATACTCAATACAAAATATTTATGGCATTACAATTATTAATTCACAAAAACAGTAAGAAATTACTACATGTATATTAAATATATGGCGCGACCAGGTATGTTACATTTCCCATACGTACAATGGAGGGCTAAAATCTTGCTATTGGATGCCGAGCCCAGTAAAGAAGGGAGATAGGTATCTCGTAAGTCACCTACTGCTTAGAGAAAGCGAAGAGTGCCTGCCACTAATTTCTTCTCATCCACATATAGGATGTTTAAAAAATTCACGCCGAAATAGGTATATCCAGAGCACTACTTAGCCCCCGTCCTTAGGGTGATTAGGTCATTCGGTGAACATGAAAGGGGGAGATGGACCGCATTTGTGTGCGGCAAGGAGGGTCGACGCTAATTAAGTTCGCTAAAAGAGCGGCCTCTTTAGGAAACTATCGAGGCGACTTTTATCTTGCTAGACCTAGTTATTAAGTTATTTTATGAAAACATCCACAGATACACACACAGGTCGATTTCTAAACACGTGGTTTTCGGATTGGGGAAATTCAAAATCATGATTTTCCGCTTAAATCTCAAAATCGAAAATTTTGGTCGAAAACAATACCTTACGTTGAGTGTTTGAGAAATTCACCGACCGTATTCTTGATTTAATTTTCCGGGGTTTAAATAAGCTGATTGAATTAAACTTATGTGTATACTAAAATGCTTCGTTTTCCCCTGAGAGGGCTCCAAAGTTCTTTTAAAGAAATCGATTCTATTCCAATATTTCTGCAAAGGGATTTTTAAAACTTTTCAAATCAAGGTTTGATTAAGTCGAGCTAAATTATCAGTAGTTTGCGTATTTGAAATATTTTAACTAGTGACGTAGCAATTGGGGGATTGATCTACTTTACACCATTAATATATTATGTTGATGCTAATTTTCCGATTTGAACTAAGAATCACATTGCTACATCTTCATCTAGAAAAAAATTTGCTGTTGTTTAGAGTGGATATTCTGCACCGTTTTTGAGATAAAGGTAACTAAAGGCAAAAAAATGTAGGTCCAACTACTACTACTACTACCAATCATGCCATTCCCTTAGCAGGGTAGGCAAAACCCATATCAAGCCTCCACCTTCTCAACCACCGCATGCACCCATGCCCCAATCCCCTCTCGCCTATATCGCTACCCCCACCCTTCACCACAACTCACAGCACTATACAGTATCCACACCATCCCACTATTACCCACCAATTCTACTATCTGTACTATCACCCATTCACAATTTTAACCATTCCTTTCTGTCCTTACGCACTTCTTTTGCTTCCATTAAATTCATACAACGTTTTGGGCAAGCTATCCTATTCTTTTTGCTCTTTATTCTCTTTCCTTTTACAATTTCTTCAATCATATTCAGCCATCTCTTTCTCGGTCTACCCCTACCTAATTTCTCATTCATACTTGCCTCTTATATTCTCTTTGTTAATCGCTCATTACTCATTGATTCCACACGACCAAACCATCTTAGCGCACTTCTTTCGTAGAGTTCAGGCAGTGTCTCTTTCACCTGGCACGTCTCCATCGCCCATTCATTTCTTACTCTGTCACGTCTCGTTTTGCCACATGCGGCTCTTAGGCACCTCATACTTACGGCGTTCCTTTTACTCATACGCTTCTTCTAACACACCTAAGTCTCATTGCCATATAAGACAGTTGGAACAAATACACTATTGTACACAGACTTCTTTGCTTCTATAGAAATTCCATAGAAATTTAAATGGTAGTTATCAAATTTGAAATATTTAGTAATGTGTAACTGCATATAAAGTAACGCCATCTGATAATCATTATAGTTACCTTTCTTTAAGGACGTACAGACAAACCGTACAATAAAATCTTTATCTATATAGCAATGCTTCTTTTTTCATTAATAGCTTAATTATACAGACTTTAGTGGGCCTATATACAGCCACTTTCTCTCGAGAAAAATAACTATTCCTAATTGGCCTTCGCCCTATTTGTTTTATAAATGTGGTTTTACATACTTTTAGCGGATAACGTTGTATAACATAGTAACGTAATTTATTAGCCCTAAATTAACGCTTTGAACTAGTTCACGTTCATAAAAGACGAAGTTGCTATTTTGACTCAAATGTTACCATCTGAAATAGAGCTATATTTAATGAATTATTTTGTTAGCTTTAATCTTCTAAAAAAGCAGTCATTAACTTTTTCTTGATAATATTTAACTTAAGAATGTTTGAGTACTGAACAGCATGTCTAGAGAAATTACTTCTTATACTTTGTTAGCCTTAATCGGACTTAGAGCACCTTTATTAACCATTTGCTTGATGTACGCGTTCCTACGGATATATAAAAATACGTTGTTATGCTTATTTATATTTTAATTATTGTTATGCAATTAAGATGTTGATTTCGCCACACCCCTGGTCGGACGACTTTTATTGTTTGGTACATTGTGTACTTCTTTTCCACGAACAACAGTACCCTCACTTTTGCAGCTAGGTGGAACCTCTTGCTACTCGACCAATCCTGGAGCTTGGTAAGATTTGAGGTAGAGTGAATACGTCACACACCTTGTCGTTCAGGCATGTGTTGCTTCTTCCATTTTATGAACGACTGGTGGCCAACCTTCCTTCTCTTTGGACCCGGTTATACTGAACTCGATCTGGCTGGTGGCTTAATATCACTTTTATCTCTTTTTACGTCGTACATTGTTTCATTTTTAGAAAGTCATTATTTCTCATAAAGTAAGATATATTTTTAAAACTGTAAGCGGTCAAAAATTGCTGGAGCTAAAAACTATTTTAGATACATCTTTTTACTTTCTACTACCAAAGTAAACAAACAATGACAAATTCCGTATAAAACAAATAAACTAATTTTTGTTGGTTAGTGTAGTTAGATATGAGAGCGTGATTCGTGTAATATATTTTTACACAAAGAATGTTGTAGTAGTACCACACAAGATATTTTAATTCTCCATGAATTTCTTAACTATGGCAGTTAACGCTAAATAATTTTTTGCGCTACTTGTTTTTACCCAGCCTTATGCAGACTGTGTAGAAGTTTATTTTTTAATGTTATCACGTTTTGAAATTCAACAATTTTATGTTTTTAATTTATAAGGTTTTGTTTTTATAATAATTTTGTACTTGTTTCCTAGTAAAAATTTGAGGTTTTATTTCCCTTTAAATTTATCGCAATCATTAACATTAATATGCTTATATTTAGTTGCACTAATACTCATATTAAGAGCCGAGGGCCACATTATTGGCAGTTTACAGATTTTTTTAAAATTATTTTAAAACATGTAAAATCAATATCTCTGAATTACTAAATGACACTGACGTTGGTAAATTATTTCATGGATTACCCGTCCCTTTCTTCGTTATTTATTGATGAATACTAAGCACTATAGAAAATAAAATTCTTAGGTATGCACAAGTTGGTCGTTAACATATTTCTTAAAAATTGAGCTTCTCTATTTTATTTTGAGTGTAGTCCTTAGTATTTGCACACGATTCCCTTTATACTAGTGAGTTTTCGTTTTTAATTACCATAATTATTTTTCTATTCATAACTATTTAATTAAACATTTTGTACAATGTTATCTATTATAATACAAAGTACCCTACACTTTATATATTTAAATGAGATCCTTCAAAATCTGCTAATATTTATTTCGACATCTACGATAATAGGTACTATTCTAACAAAAACTGTAACCTTTTTCATAATCAAACTAGAATATATTTGGCTGCTTGTGTTGACACTTTTAGCGCTTTAGAATTCATTGTTAAGAGACGTTCGAGAGTACGTAAACTCTACAATTGTTCCCAACAAGCCGAATACGCTAATAAAACTTTATTACTGTTAAAATTAGTCATATCTGTGCGTTTTAGAAAATTTAAATTAATTGCCTTTTTCTCAGTGCATGTTTCACTCTTTGCACACATTAACACGTTCAAGTGTTACTTGAAACTGCGTTTAAATGAAATGCTTCTAATTCGATAGTCATTTGTGAGACATTTTCTCAAACAATGAAAATTAAAGCTGATGGTTATCCAAACAATGTATATTGTTAGCTTTCTCTGGTTCTATACATTCAATACAAAGAACAATATGTACCAACTCCCCAGACGTATGTATAATCAGCGATTTAATTACAGTTGTTGTGTGTGTAGCCATATGAGCCGGATGCTTTTATTATTAAATTTGATTTTAGGATCAACAAATTTTATTTTAATACAATTGAAAATTTAATTAAAAGCAGCTTTTTATACTTTAGATTACGTTTACTGTTTTTGGATTTTATTATTCTCAAATTGAAATGCATATTTTCAGGGTATTTTAATTTCTTATTTTTGCAAAGTTGTACAAGCTTAACTATTTTTACACATCGGGTTTGATAAAATTAAATATTCTTTCGTTTGTTTCTTATTAGTTATTTAAGTTGTTAGTACTCAACGACATTCATGCCTTTAATATAGACTACGTGTTAGAAACTGAAAGGTCATTACGATTGATTTAGTATAAAGCCGAAAATGTTAAATGGTACACGGTTGCCTGAAATTAGCTTTAAATTTAGGGGAAGACGCTTAAATATTAGTGAAATGAAAATGTTTTATGTTTGTAAAAGTGAACAGTTTAAAATCTTAAAGTAGACAAAATTTGGTGAAAACCGTTGTTAACCTTATCCAGAACATTTTCGTTGATGTGCATGCTAATAGCATAGTGTTCATACTTACCAAGACTCGACTTCTTTCTGTATGCAGTCACTGGAAATATCGGTAATATCTTATAAAACATCCTTATCCTGTTTAAACGAACAAAAAATTAAATATAACATATTGGTCGTCTTCTCTAAAATTGTTGTCCTACGAAGATGTATAGGTAGTTAATTTCCACAACTAGTGTTTATGGAAAAGGCGTTGAGGTTCAAGTAACTAAATCATTAAACATCGCAGAGAGTAGGAATTTTTTATCTGGAAACTATCAAATAATAGAATCATTGATAGATTGTGATCCAGATTTGTTATTTTACGTTTGAAGATTGCGTTATTTATGAATCTTTATATTCTATAAAAATATAGTATACTTCACTAAGCTGATGAATGGATACTTTAGCCATATGACTTAATGCGATTGCATACTTTACAAATCTGTTTCATATGTTTTAATTTACAACTTCTATTTATTAACAAATTCAGATAAATATTTTAAGATTCTCGTGAATTTGAAGTATTACCAAATATTGTCGTTCAAAAGATAACATGTTCGGTAGTAGGGTTTATTTCAGAAAGGTGAGCCCGCTTTCTTAAATTTCACTTTTTCCATATTTTTCTCATATTTTAAACAAACAGTAAATAAACAAAATTGGTTGATTGAAAATAATTCTGAAAAAGGCTACTTTTCGCATTATATATGTATACGAATTCATTCCCACAAATCAAATGTTACAAAGAAAATAAGTATAACAAATATGGTTCTTACAGAAATATATAAGAAGTATTTGCATTCGTACCTTAATTAGATATTTGCAATCAAAATTTTAATTAGAGCGAGAAGTCTGCTGCACTACAAAGGCAACACAAACAATTCAGTAATTAATTATACTGAATTCTGTGCTTTACTTGAAATACGTAAGATAAACGTAGATTTACGTACGTTAAAATAAGAATAAAAGGAATATTTCAGAACTAACGCTCCCATGAGACATAAAACAAAGTGGATGCTGAAAGCAGGAATATTTAAATAAATCATTCTAATGCTACTTAGGCTTTATTACACAATGTGTGTTTAAATACATACGTACAGTTTATATTAAATCGCAAGTTTAACAAAATTAGTAAATTACAAACCCTTGTGTAGTTATTATTACGTGTCTTTAGAGAGAATACAAGTAATTAACATATTTTGTGGCCACAGCCTTATACAATTTCCCAGCCTTCCTACAGTGTACCTGTTTAATTTTAAGGAAATTTAGAAGGCATCATCTAATGCAATGAAGGACGCTTACTAATTTTATTGCAATAATAGCATTACACATAATTTATATGAATAACGTTTTAAGCGCCTACGAAAATAATATCGTATGAATAGTAGTGCATCACTATGATGATGAAACGACTTCGTAGCTCTTAAATAGCAAATTTCACGTGTTCAATATTTTATAATTATTTTATGGTAATAAATGAGATCTAAATTAAATTCTTTTACTATAGAGGATTGACTATCGCCAATAGATCTAAAATATATCTTATATATTATGGGTAAAATTTAGAAATCGCTAATTTGTATGTATTTGTTTATATAATCCTAAAGTCATTTTCTTCGTTTCTTTGAAATAAAATATTTCCCGTAGCTTTTGTGTTACAAAATTATATACTCTCGCTGGTTTTATCGATTTTCGTTTGGAATGAAACAAAGTAATGTATTAAACTCAATGGTGAAATGCTAAATAGCATCAGATATGGCGGCATTTTAGCCGATAACGAAATTAATATACAGATGTTACTAACGATAGTTGCATAAGCAAGAGAAGAATGTGACTTACGAATAACTGCCCGAAAAATAGAGAATAAAATGGTATACTCAAATTTTGCCTGTAGGCACAGCAATGACATTTAAAATGCAATGTATCAATCTGACGATCACATAACCATATTTCTGGTACTAATTTATAAAATTTTAGAAGTGTCCACTTTGTTTTTTGTTTTTGAAAGTAAAGGTATTCTCTAATTAACTATAGTTGCAACCAGTCGCAGATCAACTTCATTTTTAGCACGAGCTGTTTCTTTTCCAAAGATCTTGGTTATTCAAATACTTGGCTTTAGTGAAATATTCGTTTCCATATGGCGCCTGAGGTTGTGACAAAATGTTCATAATAGTACATTACGATGTTATTAATATTAAAATAAAAGCAAATTATTACGTTGTCAAGAATACATAGATCTTGAAGAACCATAATCGAAACGTTCATTATTAAACAATCCCAGGTTAAATTTTACCGCCCCTCTGGTATTCAAATTTGCTTTTAAATATTTTTCAGCGTAAAAAGATCATTACAATGATCCCTTTTTATGCTAAAGAAGTTCAAATAGTTGATAACATAAAATAGAACATTTAAAAATTGAATTATATGTTATGCTGTCATACATGTGACCTAACTATAAAAAGGAGCAAAATTTAAAGCAATCCAAAACGTAAAATGTCTTTTGAAAATTTCAATTAACGGGAATTAGAATATCACTGTCATATCTTGAATTTTAGGTATCATAAATGGTGTACCTGACTTTAGAATTAAGTATAAAACTTACGGTCAAACTCATTGAAGTAGAATCTTTAAATTTAAATAAAAAACTTTATGTACGAGACACCAATAAGTGAGCATCTTACATTAAATATTATAAATGTCTTGCTTTCTATGTGAATGGGATAGTCGGGAAGAGCAGAAGCATTAGAGCGTGAGAGTTTGATCAGAGCGCAGACACTTTATGCCTGGGACTAAATGACAAAATGAACTTTCAATGAAGTTTCCATTCATTACACAAAAAAAAATTAGAGCTTGGATTTTGTTAGACTTCAAATCCACAAATTGGTGCAATATAAAGATTTTGAATATATGACAAATAAGAAACAAAAGAACGCATGGAGTGCCTTCGAAAAAATAGCAAATGTCCAAATTGAAAGAAAATTGTTGAAGCAATTTAGGAAAACCTTAAAAACTTGGGTTGTAAAAGTTAATTTCCTGCATTTTCGTATCGACTATTTTCCAAAAAATCTGAGGTATTACAGGTGATCGCTGCCGATCCCCTAGAGCCGCAGCGCTTATATGACGAACTATGTCACCTTCAAGCACCCTGGAGCACTACATTGAAGAACATGGTAAACGCTTTCAACAAAATTTTAAGGTAATGGGGAAGAGATGCTAGAGGAGGTGGAATGAGAATACGATGGCAGACTATTGTTGGATGTCAAAGAGAGGTACTAAAGATGCAGGAGGATCTACAAGGAAGTCAAAGAAGAGGCAGTTCGAAAGTTAATGGTACAATGTGTACATTGGAACACAAGACTACTTTGTAGTCTTAAGAACACTTCACCAATGCTTACGAGTATTTAAGTGCAACTGTTAACATTGATTTGTGTCAAACTGTATTTTAATACTAGTAGATTTCTAAAACGTAGCCTCTTATTTTGTATAATAACCTCATGTGATGGGTAAAAGTGGAAATAATTTCCAAATTCAGCAAAAAAACTGATACAGAAACATCTATTTTTCAGCAATTATTTGACAAGTATTTTAAATTGCAGGCCTTTGTTATTCTACATTTATCTTTTAATAAATACATATTGCAATAAACTTGATCTTTCTGTATAGTAAAATAATTAAATCTATTCCCAGCAGTGTCATCCATTTTAAGTTCATATTAGTTAGTAAACACTTCTCATCCAGTAGTGCACAACCACTAGGTGGCACGTGCACTCTATATACGCATTCCAAGCAGGGCGTAAAATAACACTTTTTGTGGACCTTTTGGATTTTCTTACGCTACTACCGGTTCCAGGAACACCATACAACAAGGGATATTTATAGTACAAAAGTGTTTATAGCAATCATAAGGTAACAAATAGAAAGTTGCGTGTTAAAGTGGAGTTGAGCATGTTTAAAGCTTTGTTCACATTCTCTCAAAATTCAGAAAATCACATGACTCCGTTGTTAGTGATTATCGATAGGAAGGAAAATTGTTTCCATTCCAACCTGCAGACTTCTAATATTAACCAAATTCCCATTCATAGATCGCGTGAACTAAATGTAAGATCAAATTATAGTTACGAATACTAATAGCTTACAATTATATTATCTGTAGAATAAAAGCAACTTCTGTTAACTACACTAAATACTAATCATGTTATCAAATACGTTTTCTTTAAAAGAAGAATGACAACGGGCCGCATGGTAAAAGTTAAAACAAGACGACTTATCGCTTATGTGTGTGCTGTATTATTAGTGTTGGCATATTAGCGTGGATTCTAGGAATAAAACTTTGTATTTTATGTAGGATGTTCCAAGGATTGTATATTTAGTGTGGTCTTGTTATTGTTTAAAAGATTTTGGTCATTTTTAAAAGGAATAGATAATTGACTAAATCCCCATGAGAACAAATTACCAAGACGATAATAACATGCATTCCACTATAATACAAGGGTGTTTTTTTAGAGTTGATAATTGTTTCGCAAAAGAATAGCAATAGTCAATTTATATTTATTTTATAAAATAATTTTACACTGAGTTAGAGTGCGCAAATATGCAAGAAGTATCTATAGAGTGCCCTTCGGTTATTTACAGGTTATCCGCGAAGGTTAAAAAGTGAAAATAAGCCGAAGATTGTGAAACAACGCTTACAAATTTTCTGTAGATGAACTCTATTTTATCTTCAATGCCACGTTATTAGAGAAAGTTCATCTTTTAGTGAAATTTTTAAAATAGTTCTAGTACGAAATTCGTTCTGTATCTAAATGGAAAAACGATTATAGTAAAAAGCTGTACAAAAGTACGACAGTGTCACGTATCAATTTGGTGAATCTATGGTCGCAAACAATTATGGACATTAATTGTTTATATAACTTCTACACGTTCTTGCGTCATGAGAAGCACTCTTGTAAAATATACTTCGTCAGGTGCCAGAATGCCAATTTAAGGTCTATCGATTCTAAACTCTACCAACTAGCTGCGGTGGAGTTCGGCCCTGGATCGATGACAATAGAACGTTTGAATACTGCAAAAAGTAAGTATAAATCAAGATACGTGTGCACGACTGATTTATTCACAGGTATGCGAGTTGCTAAACACTCTGTATATGAGATAATAAATAATCTTTCCTATGAAGTGAAATCAGAAGTGTTCAAAAGGCCGAACAGCTCTGGTGACTAAGTAATATGTTATAACAGATATCAATGTAAGCAACTTAAGTTGTTAAATTAACAAACAGGCAATAGTCTTTCTGACTTCTCCTTTATATGAATGCTTTGTCAATATCGTTAGCATTGTACTTACTTGATAATTTTGGTGGTCCAAGAAGTTGACTGAAATCACTTTTTCGAATGTACAAGGAAACACTTTTAGATTTCATCATGTATATGAGTGACTAAACATCAGCTATGGTATGAGAGTTATTTTTAAACACGTAATAGTGAATTAAATGGAATCCAATTAAATTGGATCCATAAAACATGCCAATGTACAAGTTGTTAAAGTATTTATTACTAATAAAGGCATTAAGACTACACCTTTCAATTTTCCAGTTAAAGTTGCTGATATCTACCCATGAATTATATTTAACTGCTAGGTAAACCCTTCAAACGTTTTTCAATAAAATGTAAAGTGTTGAGTAGGCACCAAAAGGTCTTAAATATTTTAAACAGGGTAGCAAAGTTTAACAATAACCTGCTTTCTTCATCTTCTATACGTAAAATAACGTTTGTATACGAGTTAGTATATATTTCCTTTTTACCTCCACGATATCTTCTAACTTATGATTTTTCCTTTGGGTTGCTGTCTACTGCTTTTATTATAAAATATTTCACTCATAGATTCGGAAAGGAATAGAATTTCTGTGAATTTGGCTAAAAAAGAACGGATCTAGCTACTGACATCGAAACGAGACTGTTAAGAGAATTAATTATAAAACACCTTAAAATAATAGAATGCGCGAAATCCAATAGCGTGAACTTGAAGCGAAAAACTGAAGCCTCACACAAACTTACGCAAAAACGTGATAGTGTAAATAGGCAATATTCTATTCTGTGGAAATTGTTAAAAACAAAACGAGAGGACATTAAGAAAAATTTGAGAAAAGAAATTCTGGTTATATATAAACATATTAATAAAATTCAAACATATTCATTCATCTATACTCGTCAATTTGCGCCATCTATCCGGCAGTATTTCATTAAACAGTAGTTAAATTTGCTTGGCAGGTATTTAGAAACTGAAAGACGCAAAATAGAACTTACACAGGGATTTAGCATTAAATGGAAACATGCAGTCTAGAACGAATTGTACCATTAATATATTTATAAAAAGGAATTAGTAACTGAAGTGCGATCATACATCAATAGGTAAACTCAATTAGACAATAACAATAACGCTACTAATTGGCGAAATATAAACGCCAAAGGCATCACGTTTAGTATACCCTCAAGCGAAATGCAAGTTCTGGATGTTCCTCTGATCATTCTCTCCATTAGAATTAAAAACATATACAAATATTGTACCATGAGCTCCGGTTACGTTAAATATAACATGACTTGTTTAAATTAAACAACTTCTAGTTCAACATCTTTTGCAGTAATCAATTGAAAGGTAAAAATATGTTCTAAATCAAGCAGTCGCATAATTCATGAGATTAGCTGTGAATAAGTCTGTATTGATTAAGTAGGCAGTGGTAAATTTGGCGGCACATATGGCGAACTAAACTGAATTATATAATTGAACAAAATACAAACGTTCAAGACAATAACGCACCAAGACGCCTGTTTTACGGTAAAATTGTGGATAAATTAAGACTTTCAATTGACCCAAACTTAGGCATAATGCACTTCTGTCCGTCAACTATTGAGTCTCTATCCGACCAACAACCAGATGTGGTATGGAATGTTCCACTAATTAATCGGATTTTTTAGAGGACGCTAAAACTCTGATTTCAATTTACATTTTATTGTTAACTCTTCCTCCAGAAAAATTGGAGTTAGCGAATTAAAACCTGATTAGCACTGGGTAAAGCTAATTTGGTAGGGTGATATTTTACATTTCCACTGAATGTGGGTTGAAAAGAAATGATGCCAAGCGTTTAGTATTTTAAACGCATGTAATTATTGAACCTTGTTTCGCTCTAATGAAACACGTGTCCCTTTTAGAACCCGTCAGCGGCAGCGAATAACTGTCTAAATAGTCATTTAAAAATCGATGTGCGTGATATTCTTTTAAAGCAAATGCAATTATATATTTATATTATATCTATGCTGATTTTGTTGGCGAAATCATGAATTCCCTATTTACAATATTTTATATTAAATTTGGCTAAGTTAGGAAATTGTAATTTGATTTTAAACATTCAAAATTAGAAACAGAGTTTCCTGTATATTATAAAGGTCGAAACAATTTTACAAAAGTTGCATGATACCTTTACAAGTGTACTAATTACTTTAAAAATGGACGAACAAGTGGTGTTGATAAGCAGTCGAGATTTTAATTCCAATTCTCAAATCTCGTATTGAAGATCTTGTTTAGTAAAATAGACAAACCTTAGTTGGAACAGATGTTAAAACATGTAACATAAATATTGGGGAAATTCGTTATATTGGTTCAAAAACATCGAACGGACATGCTAATGAAAGCACGTTTCTTGTATGCAAGTAACTTACGCAACGGTGCTCGCATGACATATGATAAAATCTGTAACACTTTATAAATGAAAACACACGCAGAGCACATTGAATGAAAGCACTCCAGTTTCTTAAACAAAACAAAGAAGGCACAATCGTTGGCCGATAAAGCGACCGTTGCGATCCTTTATGGTGCCATTGGTTCAATTTTATGCGGTTATTTAGAAAAATCGCATATTACCACATTTATAACTGCTTAGTGTTGCTTATACGATTTGGATCTTATGCGCTTGGAGAAGTTCTGCCAATGAAGTAGTAAACAAACAGTTTTGTTTACAGAGGGAAGAGGTACTCTTGCCTTATAATAACGCTTATTCCTACACAGCATAGTCAATTCTTGAAACTATGGGCAGACTAAGCTCAGAGATCGGCATGTACATTAAATCTTCAAACTTTTTTCTTTTGCTCAATTACGGAGCTGTTAAGTGGGTAAGCGTTAATGCCGACGATGATATAAAAGGAGATGTGGAAATCTAGTTCAGATATTTGGGATAAAATTTTTTGTTCCTAAAACAAAAAAAAGAAGTACGTGCATCAATGAAACAAGTGCTAAAAGATGAAAAATAGTACGTTTTTAGCTAAATTGTGTTGTCTGAATAAATCATTTTGACACAGCAACATTTTTGCACTTTAGATATTACACGACCATTATATTATATTGTAATAGTAAAATCGACAACCGAATATATAGGTAAATGTAAAGAGATAAATAGATCTTCTTAATGTTCTTAAAATGGAAATAAGGACATAGATAATAAGCACTTTGAACATCTGATAGCAAATTTAAAATAATGATGATAACACAGTATGTTCATGTAAATATAGCGTGCTACTTGGGATATCAATAACAGTATTCGAAATAGCGCAATGCTTTTGTTATAATGATCTTCATAAGCAAACATTTGTTTACCTAGAAAAAAATATAGACCACTAACAAAATCTTGGTTATTATTTTCACTATTATGAGGTGGCACATCCTAGATCTGTAAGTTAACGCAACATTTCCATCTATTTAGATAGTAGGCAACTTAAATCTTAACCACCTTTCATGTGGTAGAACAATTACAAACTCAAACCGAACTCAAAAAGAACCATCGTTGAAACCGCAGAAAATCCCATGTCGGTCTCTTAAATTTAATCTAGGAGTAATACAATTGACTTATTCATAACATAAAATAGGCTAGTTTCCTTTAATTCGCACAACTATTTCATTAAATTCCGACCATTTCCCGTTTCCACAAGAATTTCTTTTCAAAATTTCTCGTAACATTTGCAGAATCAAAGATCTAAAAACGTCAGACTCAGCATATCATTCTCTTCAAATTTGACATCGGACCACCAGTGGGTTAAATTCCAGATTCGAATAAAGAAGTTTTAAGAATAGCGCAATAATGCAAGCTTTTTGTTTAAGCAATCAGTGCAACCTGACGGTAGATAGGAAGGACTTGATATGGAAAAGGAACAATTGGAAGAACAAATGGAACTAAACACATTACCTGCACTATCAATAAATTCTTTTACTACAACAACACCAGCTTAGAAGAATAATCAAAGAGCCAAAGAATAACACTGCGCGAATAAAATTAAAAATGCGGAAGATGATAGACACCTCCATATTTGGCGAATTGCCAACATATGGATGGACAAAGAGCTCAATGCTTCAATTTTTAGTCAATGGCAATACGCCTTTACAGATCCGGACAAAATAAATGCTTTTACAAACCATTTGACAAGGTACTTGTTTAATTATATACAAACTCCAAGAAATATAGGCAGCAAATAAATTATGTAGCAACGTAGATTTATACGACAATAATTGCGGAATCAGTTCAAGTCGAATTTAACAAATTTAAAGAATTTGTTGTGCCTAATAGCACCATCAATAGGACTGTGAGAGTTCTACCAGATCCTGTCATGACTTTTGCAACAACATCAATATTATACCTCGTTCAGGGCATAGTCAACACCAACAATTTTAATCATTCCAAAAAAAATTCCAAAAGTCAGAAAATCAACGATTACAGTACAGTTTTAAATTGCGACCTCAAAAATAAATTCTACCATTCTCAAAGATGAAAATTTAGAAACAGTGCCCTTTTGCGTCAATAAAAGCAAATCTCGATCACAAGTTACTCTCCTTAGACTTTTAAACCCTCCTTTTGCTCTAGTTAAACCAATATTCAATCTAATGCAGGTTTGAAGCCCCAAACTAAAGGAAAGCCCGACATTATGGTGCACGAACAGCACTGTGAAGTTTACCACAGAGCTTCCAGATTTACCTTACCCTGTTTAATATGTACGTATATGACATTCTGGTACAGAAATAATCAGCAAGTGCTCATTGAGTGAAATATGCGGACAATACCTTGATTATCACAGCAGAGCCAATGCATGCATTGACTGTAGTTACCACGAGAAAAGCGTGATAAATCATACATAGTTATTGCAGGAACTCGAAGTTAACAGCACATCACGGTAAAACCGAAACTATTACTTTTTCTTAAACGTTGCGTGGATCTATACCTATCGACTATCACCGAGAGCATCAAAAGCGGCAACTTATATAAGACTAACTTCTGATTCAAAATTATACTGGAATTTTATTACCAAAAGAAGGACTATGGCCGTCAAGTAAAACTAAGTATACTTTGCTGCATCCTAGGAATCTAAGACCCCCTAACCTTAACAGGTAGACGATAATGTGACTACAGCAGTCTAACTACAGCTTCCATCTTTGGCAATATGCCACAGATGAAGGGTATTGAAAAGGCTAAGAACTCCATATGAAGAGAACGTAATAGAATTCTATGAAACATAACTGAGGCAATCCAGTTTCGGCGCGATGCCGATATCCCCAAAGAATTGAGAACTCCTGAAACGAGACCCGAACTAATTAATACCCTTAAGCTCATTGGAGTCAACAGATTAGGCATCCTTCTTGTATACACCACCTTTCCGCTTTTTTAGCACTTCCCATGCTTGCCCTTCAAGGACAACATCACCAATGTAGGCGATAATTCCAGACAGTTCTATGAATTTCTAGATAAGGTAACCTAATCATATTACTGTAGGGTAAAATTTCAGTTATTTGTTCGATGATTTGGATTAATTAATTGATAAACATTCGTTTCCCATAATCTAAAATAGTAATTTTCTGCTTTTCTTTATTAACTTAAGGATATTTAAACAGGCAGGTACTGATTACAGGTTAATAAAAAAAGCATTAGTCGTAAAATATCATACACATTCCATACTAAGCAGTTAAGCTAACATTCCAGATTGTATTCATTATTTATTATTTATTTCAAATCAGCCATTGTTTATCAAAGAAAAAAGAATATAAGCGAACTGACACTTGACAAAATTGACGTTTCTAATAACGCAAGTGCTAGTTTTTGAAGAATTGGTAATATCAGTGGCAATTACCTAGATATACTGCATACACTGGATTATTAGCAATAACTTCCACAAGACAAATTTAACTAAATTGCTTTATTAATTATCATTCCTAAGGATTAAAGTTTTGGCTTATCTTTGACAGGATGAATTTTAAATACAACGTTATTTTTAAATACATACCATACTTTTAATTAATTTTAAGAAGTTAACTTATTAAAAATGTTTATAGAAGGAGGTTAAAAATATTAATTGCATTTGAAAAATCTATATTTTCTCATACATTCATTAATTACTAAGGCAACGAAGTTGAAAGTTTGATTTGTAACCCATTATCACTTTTGTTTATAAATTTATTCTACTTGAATTCTGGATTCAATAATCCTTTGTCATCCATTTCAAACAAGCTTTGATAGATGATATCTACTAAAATGTTTTGCATATGATTTTGTTACAATGTTATGATAAAGTTATTAATTTAAAGTGTCATTTCAAATATCTAACAATGAAAAAAATATTTTTGAATTTATAAGATTACAAATTGTTATGTTATGAATCCACATCCATATATTTTAATAAATACCGATAAATGTACCTTTGGAACGTTTACACTGCCTAAGTTTCTACTGCCGCGAGCTTAGGTTACCTTTTCGAAGCCCCTGCTTAATATTACGGAATAAATTGAATAATTGAGTCTGAACCGATCAGTATTAATGTAGTATAAGCATTATTTAAATTATGTATTTAAATACCAAATTGGTTTAAAGCTGGACAATTCTTAGTCAAGTTATGTAAATCACTTATAGTTCGATGTAATTAATTATTAAAGAAAAGAATAACTTTATTAAATAAGTTTGCAGGTTATAGTTAATTCAAGTTAATATATTAAAAGAGAGGAATTGTTTGAATTTAAGGTTAACGTTCTTATGTTCTACTTTATATTGTTCTGAAAGTTTTAATCTAAAATCGTAAACCTTGCTTGGGGGTTTGCTATGGAAACTAAATTATTAATTTACTTTTATATTACTTTTGATGCTACTAAACACTACAGGGAATAAAAAATTCAAAATCATCATAGTGGTTTAAATATTACAATAACTACTGTATTAGCTAAAACTATGAAACTTAATTTTGGATTTGGTTTCGGAGACAAAAGTAATTCAAATGCTAAAATATTTCATTGATGTATTCAGAACGGTTTTATATATGTTTAAAAGCAAATGTAATGACATTCAGTTATTGAATTTGTTATCAATGAATCGCCGTTGCATTTATTTTAGAAATTTATAAACTACATAATTTTGATCTAACTAGGTTTATTAATCACTGATGTAGCAATCTAGTCGAATGATCGTAAAAACATTGTCACATTATTAAAAATCCTTAACTTTTTTAATGACCTAATCCGAATGTAGGTAATGCTAAAAGTTAATATACGAAGGATAAATAAATATTGGATTAATAAACAGCGAAACTTACGTTTCGACTACTTAATTGTCGGATCGATAATTTAAATGTGCAAATTAAATTAGAAAAGCATTAGAAGAAGAATTCAATATGCAACACTAAATAATTATACGTACTTTAATAAAATTAAATCCAGTTAATTTCATTTTACATCTCTAATTCCATAGATAAATTTAGAAGAATAACACATTACACACACTTGTTGCCACACTTTTGATAACCGCCACTCTATTAATTTTAGTCGCCATCAAAATAACAAATTATCTTAATTAATTATTCGCCTTAGAAATCCTGAAAGTAAGAGTTTCTGAAAATAGGTCAAATAATGGGTGAAGTATTTGCTTTACTGACATACAGACAACGGTTATTTGAGGATAAATATTATCTTTTCAGGTTTAAAAGGTAAATAAAAACTTCCAACGACAAAAGTTACATAGAAAATGAAAGCTTGAGGAAAGTCTGAAAAATATTACACATGCCGATATTTACGTTACCCTGATTTATGTTTTTCAAAAGATACGCATTCCAATATAGAAGAAAACGGACGTTCTGATGGAATGACGATTTCATGAAACTAAAATGTGCAAATATGTCGAATTAGTACTGGAAACCTTGATTTTCTTTGACCGTATTAAGCCCTGTTTAGGATGTTCTAAAGGTGAACTTTATTATTCGCACAAGAAGTAACCAAAAGAATTAAGGATGTTCTAGTGAACACTTGTGCTAACACAAACTTCTGAATGATTGACAGATCTTTGAGCGCGTTTCCAGAAAATGTTAAGAAAGATAGAACGCACTTGAGTACGAAATAATCCTAATTAAAATCAACTGCAGGGTATTATTGATGAATTTTAATTAAACCACCTGTTCCATCAGTTAAGTTAAATTATTATCGTACCTAATTAATAAACAATTGATGTAACTCCTTATAATGTAAACCGGTAAAAATTTAGAAAGGACGTCCACAAATAATATGTGAATATTATAATTTTTCTATATAAATTTTATTCAGAATTGGTTATTAAATTAATTTCTTATACTGTTAAATTAGGTAAGGTTAACAGATTAGTTTGATGATGGATATACCAATAATACATATCCAATATGATGCAAGTGACTTACGACTTATAGCAATGAAACCAAATGACAACAGCTACATTACATTTAGAAAGCTCTATTATGCCTTCTGTTTATAAATATTTGCAAATAATACTTTAAATAAAAAACATTTGTTATATACTTGCAGCATGTTCACTAAAAACACTAATTTAAAATCACGTTACAATGTATTAAAACACAAACTAATCACTTAATAACTTCATAATTGGAAATAAAATATCACCGAAGTCAATTGTTGTTTCAACTGTCGCTCGCGTGTTACGCGAGAGTTTTCGCGAATTAATAAATCCGAGACAAACTCCGGTAGAAAAGCGCGAGGCTACTGACTTCAGAGATGCAAGCTGAGCTTTCAGAACAATTTGTGCTTTAGACAACGCGCTTGCGTCCATCTTCGTAGCTTTGACCTGTTTAGTGTGACACCTCTGCTTCGACACCGGATGCTTTGACCCCGCCAGTTACTCTGATCTACTTAGGTTTCGCCATTTTTATCATAATTCTTCACTGTTATGCTGCCCTTTAATTTTGTTTTTACGATAATACTTTAAAAGCTTACGTTGCAAAATTAAGGATCGCTCCTGCTTTTCTCTTCTTGCGGTTTCCTTAAAAGCGGCAGGCAAGGAAACAGAGAAACCACAGCATTAAAAAATGTCGACAATTTTAATATCAAAGCAACAACTTTGGTTATTTCATTCGGTTAGAATCAATTACAGCCGTTTATAAATGTAGCTGTTTCAACTTCTGGTTAACCAAATTAAGTGTTCATTGTATTTGATAAATCATTAATATTAACGCGCAACTTCGTAGCTATTAGTTATCGTACTGTGACAAACATATTATGGAATTAAGGAATGTTATATACATAATAAGACTAATTGTAAGTAACGATGCTATCGGTCTTAGTTCCATATTCACCGGTATTGACCAATTTTTAATATCCCAGATTGTTCATTTTGTAGGAAAACGGACACGCTCCATTAATACATAAAAATCCTTTGGCCTTTGACAGTATATTTACACGCTAGTTTACGCTTCGTACATGCTTCACATAAAACAGCTACTAATTTTTCACTAGCTTACACGATGTTCACTAAATTTAAAGATATTTGTAAAGCTAGAAGGACTTATTTGCAGCTTGAATTCTACATAAAACTGCATCAGGACAAAAGGAGCATTAAAATAGAGATATTTAATTTTCAAATAAGCCACGATATAGCAATTTACATGTATGTGACTAGGTTAGTTTTTACAACCTCGGGTAGCTTTGTTAATAAATAAAACTATTAGAACGAAGATACATACGAAATGAAATATACATTAATTGTATGCCAATCGCAGCTTACACCTAAACTTATTTAAATCAGCTTCATCGATATTATCCACAATTTAGCATTTTGGTACTTACCTTAATTATTTCATTTATACGAAGCGCATATAAAACTTAGATTACGATACCTTTCAAAATACAACGGTACTTTTAGTTTGCGAAATTTTGGACTTAATTACTTAATTTTGGCGGGATACTACTGTTGAAGTAATGTAGAGTACATTACGAAGTAAGATGTTGCCAAACCTACAAGGTGACTCGGAGGATATAGACCATTGATTTTCATGAAATTTGTCATATAGATTCTATGATCAACAATTTATCGACTGTAAATACCAGATAAGGGGCGAAGGTCACTCCTAATATTTGCAATTTTTTCCTTTTTTTTTCCAAATACCACAAAAATCAACACACAGAAAAGATATAAATTAACAGAATGGCTATTTCTTAACATACTTTCACGCCATTTAAATAATTTTTCGAAATTATTATCGGAACTGCCATTTACTTCAAATTTTAGAACTAATCTCGTACCCCGTAGTTGAATTTGTATCTGTTTTTAGCAATATTTTATTACGCAAAATAAAGTTTAAGAGATTTTGATGTAATGGGTAGGAAGTCTTTTAATTTCTTAGTTGCACATATTATCTAAATACTATTTAAAACACTGTTTATATATTATTATTTCTTTAATTAAATTTGTACTACTAGATTTCTAAAATCCACCTCATCACTTTTCAACCTCCTGTATTAACGCGGAATACAGAATCTATCTCAATGAAGCCTTAGAGAAATATTTTAAAGTCAAAACTGGAGGGAGAAGTAAGCTATGAAATTCATATATTTCCGCCATGAAGAACCACTTTCTATTATTTTCACTTTTTAGATGTTAATCGATCTAATCAATCCAAGAATTATCCACCTGCACGTAGAACCTAAAGGAAGTTATATTCAACCCCTTTGAAAATTTTTACTGGAACATCGAACGGCATTAATAATGACAAAAATGAAATGTAACATCAATTTTTGACATAGCTGCCAAACTGGAAAATATGTGAATTAAGATTAGCTATTCCTGACTTAATACAGACAATTAGAGTGTTAATTAGCCTTAACAGGTTCCTCGGACACTATAAGTGCGCGATAATAAATTCAAACCTTATAAACAATTCCTTCAAGCAAGTTTTTTACAGTAGTAGTATTATTAACCATAATTTTGAATCTTTATTTTATTACTAGTTTATTTCGATTTTTATAGTTCAATCCCGTTCATTTTAAATTTAGTTAATACTTCAAGATTATACAATGGATTTATCTTCATCGCAAGTTTCTATTCTTTTCATGATCAAACAGTCAATTTCGTCCAAACTAAATGAATCCAGAACCAAAGGGATAGTGAATTAGCCAAAATGGCTAAAATCACAGCGTCGCTAAATATTTTTATCTCAGAAAGAAATCTTATTTCGAAAGACACAGATAACAATAATTCATTTTCATCTATGTTGAAAAAATTCAAAGTTTATTACGAAATCCCTGCCCCAATGAAGGTCTAGTCAGACATAAACCGCTTACGGATATCTCCTAAAACCCTTTTCGCGATACCGCAGAATTCCTTTTTCTAGAATATCCAAAGCGTAGGTAGCCTGAGGACGCAGTCAAATCGAAACTCTTCAACTAAAGAAACAATGACCATCATAATTGACTATTCTTAGGAATAATATTATTCCATAGTAAGATAAAATGCAAAAAGGCTAGATATGCCAGAAGGACCTAAAATTTTATAAAGTTGTCAGACGACTTCAGAATGTTGGATCAAGTAAACCAGTTTTACCATACCTACCAAATTTCGGGGGAAAAGGAAGTTAAAGTAGCGCTAAAGGGCATTTCAGAAGGAATAGAAATAGACGATATTTCTAAAGATTTAGATGATAAAAGTTTAGGGTTCAATTCGATTTACCATCTAGGTAATAAAACTCACAAATTTCCTCTGGTATTAGTAAATGCAAACAAAACCGGAAAATGGAAAAAACATTATCAAGTAGATAAAGTTCTAAGCTTAAAAGTTACTACAGAGCCAAACCGTAGATCAGTAAATTCTTCGCAACGTTTCAGATGCCACCTATATGGTTATGTAGTTTATAGATGTTCAGAGGCATCCCGATGCTTCAAGTATGCATAGGACCATCCTTCTTTTGAATGTAAAAAACCCAGAGCGATTCATACCAAATGCTGTAACTGCAGTGAGGACCATACTTCTAATTCTAGGATCTGTCCGGCCAATCCAGAAAGAACTAAAGGCCGGAAGGTTAAGAAAAGAAATCAACGGCTGCTCCTGGCATCTCTTTTGCAGATAAAATAGTTTTAACCATTAGAAAACTATTATTCGAAATGTTACTTGAAATGTATGACATTTAATTTGAAATATCTTATTTTCTATTTTTATCTCGGCTACTTTTGTTTTTTACTTTAGTTCCTAAGTAATTGTGCATAATATTTTAATGAATAATTTTATATTTAGAATTGGCGAACTATTATATTAGAGCCCTTGATAATTTTTGCGCACGCGGGAACTAGACAAGGTTGTCAGCCAGATGAGCCCAAGTTCGCTGTTAGTCCTGCACGTGTCTATTTTCTGCCGTCTAAATATTAATTTTCGTATTAATTACTATATTACTAATAGTGGAGAAACACTCAAATATTTTAGAGTAAGATTTTCTACTTGTCCTTTGACATCACTTAATTTTTTGTAATACCCTACAGTGTTTCATTATGAGTTTTCCTATCTCTGTAGTCGCTCATGTCTCAAATAGACGCAAGAGATTGAAGTTATTTTATTTGGGAAGCCGATGCCTCCTTATCTATTGACGCGTGTGAAGTCGCTTCAAGCGCAGAACCGTAAGCTGTAAAAACTATATTGTTTCGATTGCACACGTCACATTATGCTTAGACGCAAATTTTGGATTTATAATAATGATTTATAGATTACGTTTTGATAGTTATTTATAAGTGAATAATTACAGTAGCGAAATTCACGATAGGCCAGGTTAGTTTCAATCTTATAAGGTGTAAAACACAAAAACTTGAAACTATTATAATTTTCCATGCTAAAGTTAAATTACTTGCTAAGCTGTATAAAAGTTGAAGGTCGTTTTCTTTAGTGTTTGCTATAATCGATAAAGCGATCAAAATTAAATTATAAATTATCTGTTAAGGGTAAGACGTTGTGCGGTTGTTTTGCAGCATTATTTTGATTATGAGATATCGCGTTTCTAGTTGCAACTAGAAATCGACTCGTTTATTTAATTAAGAAATGATTCCATTTCTTAATTGCCACTTACGGCGTTCTAATAATTATGCGTTGCAATTCATTTTCACATTTCAATTTAGACCTGCCCTATTTAAATAACCAAAATTGTTAAAACCAATTTTATGCATAGCGATAAGCTAAGTTTATTGACACGTTATCACGTTCTTGCCAATGCACCTAACAAAAAGATCTATAGAGTGCCTGTATTATACGTCTTTTACGTTTTGCCAAATTATTCTCATGTCATTATGTTATGAAATGTTAACAAATAAACGTGGTATTCATACCATACCTTTTTTGACATAATTCTCAATAGCTATGATCGGAACGTACCTAAAGACAGTCGATAGATTCTGATTTAGTGGGTAAACTATTTGGAAAAAGGGCCTCTTAAACAACTCAGTGGTTTAGCTATACCTTTGAATTTATAATGAGAAGAAGTGCCATGTAAGTTAACTTAAGCTAAAAAAATAATTTAGTTACTACGATGTGGGACAGGTGGCGACAACTAACTCAAATTTCAAATTCCCGACAACTGTTGATATACGTATGCATACTGGCGCTAATAGGTCGTGCATATAGTTCGACATGCCCATGCTCATAATATTGATATCTTAGTGTCAACGTCGCCCAGGATCAAATGGCCAAGTTGACTAAATGCATTTTTAAATACCCAATTGCTTTTGTATAAAACATTTTTTTGTAAAATGAACGTTTTGCGAGATAATTTGCCGTGCCAGAACATTTCGGCCACGGCGTATTAATTTATTCTAGCTTCTAAAATAAAATAGTTACAGAAAATTTAAGAAATCAACAATTATTCACGTTTTTACTCTAGGGGAAAAGCAAAAGACGGCTATTCATTTCTAGCAATGGTAATGGAAAAATCACGAAAAAGATGCAACGAGTACTTCAGCAGTTTTCGTTTATCTGCCCTAATAAGAAAGTTAACCATTTAATCCGATCGAAACTGGACCACACTGTATAAGTTGCAAAAATCGATCATGTCGATTATATGACCAAACCCTACAAGGAGTAAAATCAAAATCGAAATGTTTGAAAAGACAGCAATTGCTTGCCTAGAAAATCAATAGGGAAAAATAACGAAGCGCCGAATACTATTTGATGCAATCGATAGTTCTGATGGCATTTTCGATAAGAAAACCATAACGGAAGTTAAATGTTCTCAGCCTGCAAAATATGTGACGCTCGATGAAGGCATATCAAAAAGAAAACTAACTTTCTGGACTCAAAATGGTACTATTACTAAAGGGCATAAATGATACTACCAAATACAAGGCCGATTAAAATAACGTAACTTAGGAATTAAATATTAATATATAGTTCACAGCTTAGATTTTTGTGCTAGAAAAATGAATCTGTGACTGAAGATCTTTTTCTATGCTTGTATTTTGCCTGAGTTGGTTGACTGTAGATTGGAAAGAAATATTGAAGGCGGAGATCCATAACAAAGCTTGAAGACAGTTTAAATAGGTAACTCAATTAATAAAAAAATCATTCGTACGAGAATTGTACAGCATTTATTGTCTCCTAACATAGTATGCTTCTTGGTATGTTGTCGCTTGTAACTTTTTTTGTCTATTATTCTATAATAGCGAAAACTGCCAAATTTAATTAGCTTACATGTAATTGTTTAAGAGTTAACTAAGTCTCAAGTAGTGATTCTGTTCCGATTTTAAGAAATGGAAACAAGTGGCTTATCCGTTGCGATGAAATATGTTCAAAATAATGGATTAACGTCTAAGGTCGTTTATGAATATTTGGTTGGTGCACTTGAAAACAATGCTCTCTTGTATAAAGTAGTGAAAAATTAGACTCGGAGTTTGAACGCGGAAGAACATCCTGCGACCATGCGAGAAAGTTTTTGGACGTCGTCGAAAGAATTTTAATAGTTTGAAGTGTGACCATACAAGTATTGGTCAATACTATACAGCATTATTAAGAATACTTCATAATTGCATTAAAGAAATGTAAGAGAGATGTTGTACGAAATTCTTTTTCATCAAGGCAATTCAGCGGTCCACAAAACCCAACACAATGATGATTTTGCAGTTATGAAGTAGCAGCCCCATTCATCTCACTTATCGCCCATTGAGAAGAGAATTTGAAAGCAAGAATGCTATTATGACGGCAATACAGGACATTCAAAGAATCAAGACTGAGTTTTTAAAGAGAGGTATTGCATTATCTAAACATGGGAGGAATAAGTGCCTTCAGGCCCAAGGGAGTAATATTAGTTAATTGTGGAGTATTCCATACTAATGACAATAAATATTGTATACAATCCTCTTATAATTTTTATTGATAACACAGTGGAACAATTTTGAAAAAAATACCGTAAGAAAATTCTGTTAGTAGTACGTACGTGGTGCATGGTGATTATAATTTAATTTATTGAACACAACAATACTTGTTTTTCAATTATTGCCTCTATTGAATTAAACAAAAATATTTCATTTGTCGTCTTAAATATTAGTTAATTATAAACGTTTTTAGTAAGTGCGTGAATAATTTGGTGAGGTATTGTATATACAAGTATAATATCGTATTACGACTACGCCAAGATCATGTTTTTGGCATAATTTCAAGGAAAAATGTTATAATTATTTATCCCATATTATTGATTATACTGCTATTGGATTTCAATAAACAAATTTGTCTATTGTTCAGCTTTCCTTTCATTCTTTTAATACAGATAACTAAATACAAGTTTATACTTGATCGCAGCAACCCAAACCCAATTTAACAAGTAACTCTTTTATCTTCATTTAATTAAGTTTTTGTGTTGACGCTGATTAACTTTAAACGTCTTGCTATGAATATTAATTATATTTAACCATCGCCACATATTCGCCAAAATTGGGTTCTAACATTGTCAATAATTAACCAATTCAATTTGTATAACCAATAGTAACCAGGAAGCAGGCAGAGGTGGCAACTCGAGCCGTAATAATAACTACCCTGGGGTGAAGGTACCAGTCAACAAGCAGCCTCCAACTTAAGTACACGAATGACCTCGATCTGAATAAACAAATACATAATAAATTTGTGTCTGTTTATTTAATAGATAATAAATAAACCACAGATAAAAATTAAGACTTCGAGCCGGATCGAGGTAATATTCGTATAAATTAACATATAATCTAGGCTGTTCAGTGATTCAAAATAATTAAAGGCAAGTTTTTCAAGTTTTCCAATAATAGAAACCAATTCCTGGTAAGTCATATCCTTTACATTTCATTAATTGCTTCTACTT
>JAHWXV010385766.1:0-10742 GCA_024586415.1 Phrixothrix hirtus | reverse complement strand
CAATAAATGCTACCAGTATGAATGTCCAGGTAGTCTTATCATAAGTAGTTGCAATAACTTGAAACGTTGTTAACTGTTCACCTTTTGGAACTACCCATATGATTTCATCATATTCCAAGCCATGATAACAATCTAAAATGTGCTTAGGTAACATAAAATCATGTTGAAACAGTCGAATCGTTTCTTCAACATCAGTGTTATTAATTTTCATTTTATAATTTATAGAAGCATTTATAATATTTGCGAAGAGGCTTAACTTTCGCTTGTTAATTTCATACTGATTTTTAAATTGTGTAGATGAAAACCCGTCTTGATAATATTCTAAGGAAACTTGACAATTGTAAAAATTTGTAATAGGTTTCTGTTCTAACAATAACGATTTTATGCCGCAATCTTTGTTTGAAATAATTATTGGAGTGTTTCCGCAGTTGGTCTCGCTTGTAAGTGGTTGATATGTGTAAAGCATAGGAAATACTTCGTAACCATTGGCAACCAAAATTACATCTGCTAATAGGAACATCCAAATAATTTCAAAAAACTTTTTTATAGAACCCACAATAACTGCATCCATAAATATTAACACCTTTTCAGTTCGAATATGCCTATCCTGCATTTCCATTAAAAATTTAGCTAAATTTTTCCTTTGAAGATGTAGAACAAAATTAGGGTAGATAAAATCAATTTCTGAAAGCAGTTCTATGTTTAAAAAGAGAAAAGGAATTTTTAAATCCTTAAGATAGCTTAGATCACTTCTGTTTTCAAATATTATGTTTATCGATGAGTTTCCAAAGTACTCCATTACAACTTGTGATATGCATTTCGAATCTGGTTTGGATTCATTCATTTGAAAACAATCAGTCGCTGAGCAGATTAAAATGAAAATCAAATGCTTGAAAGCCATATCTTGTTTAAATATGATTATCTGAAAATAAAAAACCTATTGGTAACTTATTCTTATCATTGACGGATAAATACTATAGATAAGCTATATGAACAGTTTACAAGCAGGATTCGTTTGAAACGAGTCTAACTTATTCAAGATATATCACTTATATTTATATTTCAGGAGACTTAATTGTTGCTTTTCAATAAGATCCGCACCTTAAGTACAAAATAAACAAAGTATTTTCTAACTAAATAAATATATGTACGTAATTAAGTTACTTTGGGGACAAACAGTTTCGCATCCGGTTTCACGAATAATCGACATACCGTATTTCTTGGGCAAAATGCAATCGCTGACTTTATTTGGGTTAGGTCTATTTATTATACTCTCATAAATTTTAGTGTTACTTACACAGATATTTTTAGTTCGATACCATACCGAGCGATCAACAGTCGATACTACTTATAAGGTAACCTTTTCTTAACATGGAACATTTCTACGTGTTTATGTACAAGTCACTTCCACCGGACGGTTTTAATTTATTGTAACGAAACTAGTTAATTGTTTTTAAAATGTTTATTTATATTCACTAAAATTACAATTATTTATATACACATAATTATTTAAATATTTATTTCAGAATTCACCAACAGCAAACATTTATATTTCTATTTATGTATGCTTATATTTATGTTTATCAGTAACTTACAGCACAAGATTCTAATAAAAACTAAGCTAAGATAATTTAATCTGCTGTTTATATAGAAAAGTTAAATTCTAGAATAATATAAAGAAGATTCCAGAATATTACTCATAATAATTATGTAATAAATTGTAATGCTAGGACGCATTGCTGACCTAACTAAATTGATATATTTGGGTTACCGCAATGAGTCATTGTGATTACATCGCCTATTTTATTATAACAAAAACATTCTAGATGAATATAGAATTTTCCATTTATTGTTTCTAATTTTTGTTACACTGCCCCTCCTTAAGACTGTCACGTCCCGTAACAGTGACCTTGGGCTTTGTATTTGCAATGGTTCTATTTTTGTTGGCAAATGTCGAAATTTGCACTGCGATCCATACTTGCAGCCCCATTTCTTAAAAAAATGCCAGTCCACAGATTTCGTCGTTGAATAGAGTTCCATTTGGATTCTAACTACGCACCAGGATCCTGATACCAGTGCCTCGAAACACTACCTAAAACATGTTACGTGCCATGCACCAATTTAGCTGGTCTAGACCGTATCCGGGCTTTGGAACAGCTAACTTTCTATAGGCACCGGTACAAATATGTTTTTTTAAATCCCATAATACCTTACCGAAGTTGTGATAGCGTGGTTTTTGATAGGATAATGCTTTCATCACAAGGTGGCAAATACTTCGCATACTTGGCGGTGACGGCGTAGTAAGTGACCCTGCTTTCTAATTTCTGGCTCTTGTTGCAGTGTACCTTCTACGTCACCATAACTCTTATTAACTCAACTGCGATGCCACGGACATTCGGGCGTCCTTAGCGACCCAATGGACCAAGGAGTACTCCTCCGGTATATAAAACAGATTTCTGTACTCCTCAGCGGTAACCCCAAATCTAGTTTTGTGGTGTCTCGATTAGGTTATCATAAAGTCCGTAAATGGCTTTTCGCTGTTTTTGACTTCTAAATCTTCCAATTCAAAACACTTCGCCCTTTGCACATAATCTTGCTGTTCCGGTTCGGCGTTCCTTCCAGCCTATGGGGCTAACCAATTATTGCGAACCACATTGGACTTTCCTCTGAGCAATTTCATAATTTGGTAGATTACATCGTTGATCCCTTTTATCACTTTATATGAACCTTCCCAAGATCTTTGCAATTTGGTAGATAGACCTACCTCGTCGTCGCTGAGGTTGGTACAACCAGACTAGATCGTTGGATTGAAATCCTCCCGTTTTAGAACGTATACCATAATGGACTTTCATTCGATCGCTGGCAATCTGGAAGTTATTGCGAACTCTCTCATGTATGGAATTTAGTTTCTTTGGTAGGCTTTCAGCATACGCATTTCCAGCGACCTCTTTCTCTCCAGGCTTACCACCAAACTCATAATCATACGGTAGTCCTATTTCACGCCCAAACAACACTCTAGCAGGGGTCGCCCGTTTCTTGTACGGTTGATCTATATGCCATCAAAAACAAGCATAAACACTTGTCCCAATCTCTTTAATGGTCAGAGACAACTTTTGACCAATATTTTACAACTGTTCGATTCATGCGTTCTGCCATTCCATCTGACTGTGGGTGAAGACCAGTTATTCTGGTTTTGCGTATTTTCAACTGCTGGCAGAGACTTTGAAACAAGGCTGACTCAAAATTTCTTTGTTGGTCTGAGTGTAATTCCAAAGGAATGCAAACCAGCTAAACAATTCCTTTACCAAGGTCTCAGCCAGTGTAACTCACTCTTGATTAGGTAGAGCGTATCCTACGGTCCATTTTCTAACATAGTCCATTGCAACCAGAATGTATTTGTTTCCTGGTTCGGTTCCTGGAAATAGACCAGTTATATCTTTTGAATGGGCTACCCACATTATAATGCTGGATCGGTGCTTTTCACCTCCCCAATGGACCGTTCCCAGATGGACATATTACACATTTTCGACACCATTCCTAAACATCATCCTTAGACTTCATCCAATAAAATCTTTCACATACCTTTTCCAGAGTTTTCTTTACTCCCATATGTCCTACTGATAGACCGTCGTGTAGCTGTCGTAGAATATCCGATACTCTGTTTTTTGGAGCTAACTGCATTCGTCTTTTATTTCCAACATCACTTTCCAGGTCTCTTTTCAAAAGGCCGTCCTGAACTTGCAAGGAGTCCCATTGGGATCAATATGCTTTTACAATGGGATTAAATGAGGCCACTTCTCCCAACCTGGTCTTCGACCTTAATTCTTCTTTAATAGCACCTTCAGGTCTGGGTCGTTTTCCTGACCTTGTTTGACATTATCTGTGTTCCAATCATCGTTATTTACAGTAATGCGGTTGACAAGAGGATCTTCACCATTTGAGTCTAATCTAGTACAATGCTTGCAATGTTCTGTGCAATGCCGACTTCATAAAGCGTCAGCATTTCTACGAATTTTTCGGGCACGATTTTCAACTTCAGAATCATACCCTTGTAGTCGTTCAATCCACCTAGCTATTTGGTCTTCTAGATTCTTAAACTGAAGGAGCCATTTCAACACTGCGTGGTCAGTTCTCAATAAGAACTTTCGTCCATAAAGGTATTTGTAAAAGTGTTTATTATTGCTAGAAATTCTTTGCGCGTGACACAATAGTTCCTCTCAGGTTTGGACAAAACTTTGCTAAAATACCCAATTATTCGTTCTTCTCCGTCTAGGATTTGTGGTAGCACGGCATCGATGCCGATGTGGCTAGCATCAGTATCTAAGACTAATCTTCCTTCTATTCTAGGGTAACTGAGTATAGATGCCGTTATCAATGTTCGTTTAAGCATTTCAAATAATTCCTGTCAGCTATTATTCCATAAATATGGCAGGTCTTCTTCAGTAAGATTTGTATCTGACTTTGCGATGTCTGAAAATCCACGTACAAATCGCCGATAATAAGTGCACAGTCCCAAGAAGCTTCTTAATTTATGCTTATCTTTCAGCTGCGGCCATTTTAGTACATACTTAATTTTCTACGGGTCTACTGCCACACCTGTCTCTGAAAGTACACGCCCCAAGTGTTTCACCTTGTTTTGAAACAAGTAGCACTTTTTCGGGCTATGTTGTAGATGGGCACATCGTAGTCATTGAAACACATCTTCGAGATTTTTCAGCTGTTCATCAAATGTGTTTACAATAGCTACGACATCATCCAAGCATACTAGACAGGTTTGTCAAGACAACATTCTCAGGATAAATTCCATTAGCCCTTTAAACGTCGCTACTGCATTGCCCAAAAGGCATTACAGTGAATTGCCAGATACCAGTTACAATAGAGAATGCTGTTTCTTCCCGGTGCTCAGGCTCCATAGCGACTTACCAATATCCACTTTTCATATCTAAAGACGAAAACCATTTGAAGCCAGAAAGAATGTCTAAATTGTCGTCAATTCTGGGTAGAGGATAGCTATCCTCTTTGGTCACATTATTTAAACGACGGTAATTAACACAGAATCTGGTGCTACCATCTTTCTTTTTAACCAGTACAACTGGTGATGCCTAAGGACTGCTGGAAGGCTCTATTATCCCTTTACGGTCCAGGTACTTGATTATTTGTTCAGCTTCCTTTCGTTTGGATAAAGGCAGCCGCCTTAGTCGTTGACATGTTGGTTGGGCATCACTGGTATTTATTTTGTGCGTCCAACATTTGTTCTTCCTCTCAAACAGTTGTCCGTGGCAAATATATCGGCATATCGTTGAACCAACTGACTTGCTTTGGCGTTTTGCTCAAGGGATAACCCGTTATCCAAGGATTTGAGGGTGGTATGCAATTTAGATAAATTCTTTACGAGCAAAACCTTCACACTGGCTTTTATGCAACGTACCACAAATGAGATAGGTGTGCATTATCCTATTTCAGTGCCCTTATTTAGAGTTATCTGGAAGGTATTGACATTCATCAAGAGAACAGGTTTTGTTTCTTTGGCCTCGATCAACACCCTTCCGCCAGAATACCACTACCAATATTTATGTTGCTGGTTTCTATAATTCCTATATATCCTACCTGGAAGTCTCCATCCGGTTGACTCATAACTGTTGTTTCGCTGCTTGGTGGTAATGTTACTTCTTCAGCTAGGAGTATTTTTATTACATGGTCATTTCATTTATTAATGGTTATATCTTCATTATCAACTCGTATGATGTGATTCTTTAAGTCTAACGCAAAGCCAAACTCAGGCATTACATCCATATCCAATATAACAGGTTCCTCAATAGCAGCTACTAGCACGCGATGCATTAACTTCCTACAACCGATCTCAATGTCTGTAATAATTGCACCATGAACGGTTACGTGCTTTCCGGTAGCTGTACGTAATCGCAGCTGTGACGTCAATAATCTTCCATTCCCAACAACGTTTGGTTTTACTATTGTCTTTGTTTCTCCTGTGTCCAGCAGTATTTTGCAATTCTTCCCTGTAATTGTTCCATTAATGTAAACACTATTCGCTTTATGTTTTAACGATGCCATTTGGATGGTGACTTCTGGGGCATGGCTAGCAGTTATCGATATTAGTCCCTTCACATTGATCATTTCTAGTTTTCCTGGTGCTTTGTGTTATCGGCGGTACTGACCATAGCCTCTTGACAGTTTTACTGTATATGTCCCCATTTGTCATACTTCCAGCAGCGCAGTTTACATCCTGTTGGACTTTGGGCTCTGATTAGTCTTAACACTGTTTCTTCTAAAGTCCCAGCACTAGTTTTATCTTCCTCAATAGCTCTCACCCGAACATAGCCTTTCGACACGCTTGTTTGGCCGCTTCAAATTCTAGTGTCTGAGCCAATGCACTAGCAAGATCACATTGACGTGCTAATCTAAGTGCCTGTTGTGTTTCAGACTGCCTAAGATCATCGACAAATGTTTGCATGCAAATGTGTTCTATAAAACTTTCTGGAGCCGTTGGGTAGGCTAATCTTACTAACTGCGCAATTTCAGCTTCGAACTCTTGGCTGCTCTCTCTAAGCTTCTGTAGACGATTTCTTAACTAGGCACAGTAGACCTGTTGAAGAAGATTATCTCCATATCGCATTTCTAATCGTGAAACAAGGTAATCGTAGTTATTCTGTAGGTCGTCTGGTATTGTTTGTAGAATGTCTAAAAAATCCCCACGTAGAGCCACTATCAAGCCAGTTGCCTTTTCCTCAATTGTCCATCCATTCGATATTGTGGCTGCCGCGAATTGTTTATGATAATTGCCCCAAGAGGTCTTCCCATCGCATGCGGGTACTTTAACGTGTCTTTTTGTACTTGGTATGCCATTTTCAATAACAGGCGAGTGTTGAGCTTGCTGTATATTTGCTTCGGTTGATTGTTCATGAGGAACTAGTGGTGCTTCCTTCTTAGGCATGCTGACCTCTTTATTTACAGTCAGGAGGATAAAATTTTGATGTAGTTCATCACAGTTTTTGGTTACCTCCTCATATTTTGTTGATATCTCTTTGGTAACATCCTGAATTTCTTTTGCTAGGTCCTGTTTTAATTTAATTTGGCTTGATTTAAATTCTACATTTAATTTCAGTTTGTAATTTATTTTGATTGGATTCCATTTCCTCTTTTAATTTGCTTGTAATTTATCCTTTTAATGCATTTTGGCTTGATTCAATTTGATCCTGTAGTTTATTTTGATTGGTTTCATTTCCTCTTATATTTTACTTTGGCCAGCATTAATTGATAACAAATCCTCTTTTAATTTGTTTGTAATTTCTTTGTGAAATTTATTGTGGGTTGAATTTATGTATACCATTTTGTTCGTAATTTAGTTTGATTGGACTTCATTCCTTCTTGACTGAAATCCATTTTATCCTGTATCTTTTGCAACATTTCCGTCAACGCATCTATATTTTGTGTTTCGACGCTTCGTGTTACTGGCATATAAAAAACAATTAACACTAGTTTTTAATTTATTATAGTCTGTGAGTTCAAATTTTAAAACAAATCCCACACCTGGCACCAATATAACGAAACTAATTAATTGTTTTTAAAATGTTTATTTATATTCACTAAAATTACAATTATTTGTATACACTTAATTATTTAAATATTTATTTCACAATCCACCAACAGTAAACATTTATATTTCTATTTTTGTATATTTTTATTTATATCAGCAACGAGCAGCACAAAATTCTAATAAAACTAGACAAACAAGGGGAGTGCACGGACCTGATGTCACGGATTTTAATGAAACTTTTTTAAGTTATTCTACAACACCGAAATACATTTTGTAGAAAATGACTTTTGTCAGCGCCTCTTAATTTCGGAGGAAAAAAATAAACTAGTAGAAAAAGAAATATATTAACCTTTAACAGACCAGCGTTAGATATATCTAACACTTTTAATACTGGTCCCAAAAGACTATATTAGAAATAACAATAGCTATAATTGCATCTTAAAATAATATTTAAACTAATTAATGATGATATTTATTTTTATCGACAAGTAAAACAATTTATTTCCAATATGCAAAATGCGAGTTACCTACTGAAGCAGCAACGAGAAACAGCTTCCCGGGAACTCGAAATTAAAATTCATTCTTTGATACACCATCAAATTTCTTCGCAAATTTTTAAAGATATGTTGTAATATGCGTGGTACGCAATTAAAACATATACGAACATAAAGAAAGAAAAATGTGATTGTCAACAAATAATCATCATTAGGTGCACCCGATGTAAACAAATGCTTTGTTATGATAAACGTACGTTATGGTAAATACCATCCCAAATATTGTAATACAGTAAAATAAATAAAATAAACTTGAAAATGTTTCGTATAACACATTTTTTAATATTTTACAGTAAGATTCCTGTTTGAAAACAAAACGTGGCTTCTTGTTACAAAAACTAGAATGAAGTTGTTTTTTGATGAATTAATAAAAATAAATGGAAATGATATTCAAGGATATTTTGACGGATAGAATTTGTCGCTTAGCTAGTCAATTTGTTTGGCGTTTTCGGAGATATTTAATGACGCGGATGATATCCTTCGTAAAGTGCGTGCATATTGTCATATTAGTGACCTTTAAAAGTTCGAATGAACAAAGTTAAGTAAGTTGTCGGCGAGGAAAACGAACGCAGAGAATAGTAAAGCTCGTTTCGGCAACCGAGTAAGGGTGGAAAATAGATTCACGTGGCACATGTGTGTGGTCAGGAAATTAGAGACCTTATTTTACGGTAACATCTAAGTAGATAGGATTTGACAGTTCTGAAGCCTCCGCTCCTCCGCCCGCGGTTGTATGGTGAATTATACGGGCGATATCAAACTTTTACTCCCTCCACTTTTCGCATTATAGCGGCGCGTCAGAATATCAAAACTACTTTCTATAATTATTTGTTTATAATTCTTTATTATATAAATAATCTGACATTTCGCGCACCGGAATTAATTGATATAATTCTTTAATTATTAGTAAGCCGAAGGGATATTTTTGTTAATTATATCTTGTGCAGATCAAATTTATATGCATGCGGACGTTATTTTCAAATATTTAATTATTTTATTTCTGCCATTTTATTCATTATTTATTAATAACCCGAAGGGATATTTTTGATAATTATATTTTATGCAGTTCAAATTTATATGCATGCGGACACTATTTTCAAACATCCCGCGATATTTATCAGTCTTTTTATTATTCATATAAAAATAAAAATTATTGATTCAATTTATTGCATGAGATATGTATATTTTGAAAATAATTCCCGAACGGATATTATTTGATAGCCATATTTATATTTTTTATGCGGAGATTTAATTGATGGTTGAATTATTTCAAATTTTATAAAAAAATTAATAACTTTCCAAAAATAGAATAACGAGCGGCTTTTTATTCTCGGTCTAAAAACATGTTTGCATTATTCCGTTTCTTCAGGCTGTAACACGCATAAAATGACATCACAGCTCGCGATTATAAAACCGAATAGTATTTATTATTTAAATCCACATTAGATTATTTAAGAAATTTTATGTTCGCATTAATTAGCGGTGTTTAATTAATGACAGAGGATAATACATAATTCCACTATTTTCATTACTTATTCGGACATTAAATGAACGTAAGAATTATTTTCTAAAGTATACAAAATAATTTATAAAAATCTCGTTCAATATAATAACTTGACCTATTCTCAAACTATACCTTTTCAGTGAAAGTATCCATATAACCATTTATTTAACCACCTATTGATATTTAAATTAACATTTTAAATAGAAATATTTCATTGTAAAAAGGACATTCAATTAAATAATCTTGTAGTTTAGATTTATAGTATAAAAATGCATATTTAAAGCATACAAGTTGCAAATGCTATGTTTAAAAATAAAAATTTTAGTACTTTGTGGAATTTGGTCTTAATAAATAAACCTTGATCGCAAAGATTGCGTTTTACGGTCAACATCTGCAATCAGGGTCTGTAGTCGTAATTTATGATTGCAATCCGCGATCAAAATCTGTGGTCGCAATTCGCGGTTGCGATACCTTAAATAATCCATTAGATCTTACATAAAATCATCTAAGATCCAAAAACTTCATACAAAATCCTTACAACATGCGATTACTTAGCAAATTTAACTAATGCCTATAAGAGGAAAATTAGATGTATCTACCTGATAAATCGAAGATGATAAGATACTTTTATTTGTACCATTCTAAAGCTTATCTGATTGCAAAACGCAATCTCAGATTGCTGGCTCAGATGCTTCAGGTTAGGTTAGAGCATGTCTCCGGTGGGGGGTCGAAGGATGTCGAACTCTTAAGTTTTTATATAACTTCAGTCTAGCATAGCTGTTGAAAGTTATATGTAATACTTTCTAGCATACATTTGTTAAAGTAATTGTATAATTTAATTCACTCTGTCACATATGTATATGAAGACTAAATGTGGCTATACTGTCAAAAATAGCATCCTTTCAATTTATATAATACATATGTATAGTAATTATATGCTATCAAAAGATGTAATATTTAGAAATCGGACGCTTATAAAAAAAATCTATCTTCCATCAAAATTGTATGGAAATTAAATTGGAAACTATCTGCCTTATACAGGGTGTAAAGAAAATAGCGTTCGTCCTTGTAACAGGTGATAGAGGACATCAATACAAACAAAAAAGTCTTATACAACAACAGTCAAAACGTA
>JAHWXV010385760.1:0-10381 GCA_024586415.1 Phrixothrix hirtus | reverse complement strand
TATATATATATATATATATATATATATATATATATATATATGTATACGTATATTTGTATGAATAAGTAATTACATTTACAATTATAAATAATTATAGGATTAATAATAATAATGGGGTGCCTATCCACCATTTGGTGCAAGAGTAAGGAGAAACGCTCTGGAAAAAATAACCTTACCAGATGAAATCATAAGTTCCTCATATTATGTAACCAGTTAATGCACTCTGGTATAAGGTTATGGATACCAATAAATCCGTAATCAAATTTAGGAAAAGAGCAATCATTTACAATATGATATACTGTTTCATTTCCCATTTTGCAGTCACATTTTGGACTAGGTACTGCATTCCAGAGGTATAACATAGAATTACCTCGGGCATGACCTGTTCTATCCGATTTAATTTACACTAAATTTTTCTTGGTAATTCAAATTCAGGTACAATTCTACTAGGGTCTTCCCTGATTAAAAACATTAGTGCAAGGCCATTCTTGTTTCCAAAACTCGTTTTGTGAAAAACTTCATGCCAAATATGTGATTTCAATCTTTTAATTGGCAGATGCTGCCGATGAATCGTAATAAGATACCCACTTGGTGATTTGATATATTTGTCCCATTTTCTTTTCATAGCAGCCTTTCGACGAACATGTCGAGGAATAATGTTAGACAGAACTGGCAACCAAGGAGTAGGTGTCGACTTAAGTGTTCCAGAAATAATCCTCATGGCTCTATTTAACTGAGCATCAATTTTTCTTCCATGAGCTGAATTCATCAATACTGGGCAGCAATATTCCGCAATAGAAAAGGCTAAGGTCAAACTGGCAGCACGTCGTTTTTCTACATTCGTCCCCCAGCTTGATACAGCTAATTTTTGTGTTACATTATTACGTGTTTTCAATTTTTGTTTTAGTTTCTCAATATGTTGGTTATATGTCAACGAAGAATCCAAAGATTCAAAGCAACACCAAGATATGTTGAATTGAATATATGTGTTATTAAATTATTATTCATTTGGGTTTTTAAGATACGGTTCTTTTGATGATTGCTTAAATGAAAACAGTAATTACAGTTTTTTTTTGGTACTGGGGCAAAGACCCCATTTTTTGAAATATCCACATAGAAGTTTCAAATCTTCATTAATGTCCATTTCAATATCAGTGAAATCCACTGTTTGTGGGGATAAAGCTATGTCATCTGCATATATGCATTTACGCCCTTTCGTTATAGGTATATCATTTATGTACAAATTGAAAAGGATTGGCGTCACAACATAACCTTGTGGGAGACCACTGTTTAATTTTCTAAACTTACTGCTTTTATCTCCTACAAATAATTTAAACATTCGATCAGAAAGCTTATTTTATAATAATCTAAGCACTCTACCACACGATATTACATTGTAAAGTTTATGAATTAGGGCATCCTTCCAAACAGTATCATAGGCAGCAGTTAAATCAACAAAAGCGACTCCAGTTTTTAACTTTCTTTCAAAACCTGATTTTATATGACTTATCAATGGTGAAACTTGATTACAGAAACTTCTTAAACTGCGAAAATCTGCTTATTCTACAGGTAATAATTTTTCAATAACGACAAAAGTCGTTTTAGAAGTTTATAGGTAGTAGATAGAAAATTAATTGATCTATAACTGGTTGGATCATCTTTTATTTTACCAAGCTTAAGATTGCAATTATTTTTGCTGTTTAAAAAGCTTTAGGAAATTTATTTGAAAACAAAATATCGTTAAAGAATTCAGCTAACCAATTTAAAGCATAACGTCCTAGGTTTTTAACAAATTCTGGGCAGATTCCATCAACACCTGCAGCTTTTCTAGTGTTAGTGGTTGTTAATGCAATATTCGATTCTTCTAAAGTAAAAGGTATAGATAATTCCTCAGAAGGTCGTGTTCTCTTCCTCAAAATCTATAAAGAATTTCTCATTTTTCTAAACTCTTCTTTGAGTATTTTAACGGTATTTGAGACGTTCACCAATCTCGCTACTACAGACCTAGGAGAAATTTGAACTTTAGAATATTTTGACTTAGTAGCTGTCTCCAACTTTTTCAGTAAGTTCCAGCTACTATGACTAGAGTGAAGAAAATTCATGTTATTAATGAGATTATTCCACTTGTCTTTTCTTTCTCTATTTATTGAATTTAAGATTTCATCTGCAGTTTCTTGGGTTGGATTGATTTTATATTTGTTGTAAAGTTTATTAGCTTCCTCAGATCAATTAATAATTTAAAAGTCATGTACTTTTCCTATTGATTAATATCTTTTTGATAATTATTAATGATAATTTTTTTTAAATTAATTTCTCCTTAATGCTACGCATTGATGCTTCTAACTCAATACACTTCCATATTATGCAGCACCTATAAAATCATGGAAAATCAACATGATGATGATTATTTCTTTATTCCATCACAAATTCGTCTGTGGACATATCAACTCCTCGAGTAAATCCTTCTGGTACAAATAAATTTTGTATACAGTTAATGGTATAATATTGTAACAAAAACTAGAAACAGTAAATGGAAGGTTCTAGAATCATCTAGAATGTTTTCTTTTTAATAAAACAGGTGATGTAATGGCAATGACTCATTGCGGTAACCGATACCTGTCAATTAGTCAGGTTAGCAATGAGTCATAGCATTACAAATTATTACATCATTATTATGAGTAATATTCTCGAATATTCTATTTCTATTGATTCTAGAATTTATCTTTCCTATGTAAGTAGCGGATTGAGTTCTCTTAGTTTTAGTTTTTATTAGAATCTTGCACTGTTCATTATTGATATAAATATAAATATACATAAATAGATATAAATGTTTGCTGTTGGAGGATTGTGAAATAAATAATTAAATATTTAAATAAATTAGTGTACATAGTTACTTGTAATTTTAGTGAAAATAAATAAACATTGTAAAACAATTAACTAATTTCGGTACAATATTGTAGATATAACTACTGCAACAATTTATATAGAACTTCATGATGAGTTGTTTCATTTACTTAGTAGTTGGAAATTAGAAAAATTGTATCAACATTTCAAAATCACATTAGAAAATTAGTTTCTAGAACCTTAATGATTAGTTTTATTTTTTTACACTTCTTTTAGCTGAAGACATAACTGTTGATATATTAAAAATTATCAAAATACATCATATCGACAAGTTGTGTCGTAATTTAACAATGGGTATTTAGATTTTATTTGAAGAATATCTTGAACTCTGGAGAATTACCATTGAACGTCCTTGCACAAGTGCTAACCAATAACTTGTATAAGTGAAAATAAATTTCTGTCTTCAGGCAGTTCAGCATCATTTTTTTCTGAACCATGTCCAAGTACATAACATAGTCCTTATCCCGAATCTGTCTACATAAATACTTTTCTGGCTACTATTTTAAGCGGTACAAGAAAGGGAATTATGCTTACCAAATACGAGGGGACCTGATTAGTGCGGTAACTAACATATAGACGGCGCCATTATCTACGCATGCGTGCCCTTTATCGAATCTATCATATATTATAAGACAGCTGCCAAAGTTTCAGGCAAATATGTTGCGTCCTTTGTCTCTTACAGTTGTTTAAAGTAAATGTGTTACGTTGTTTTGTGAATATGAACAAAAGAGAATTTCGTGCAGTGATTAAACACCTCCATATTGACGGGAAAAAACCCAAAAAAAATTACGGAAGAGTTAGATAATGAATTTGCAGCATCATTTAAGACAGATTATTTCTGGGCGAATGAATTTAAGCGTTGCCGTACCAGTGCCGAAGGTGAAACAAGATCAGGATGTCGGAAAGAGGTTACTACTGACTAAATGATCGCCAAAGTTTATGACCTTGTTTTAAATGATCGTTGATTATAGGTGCGTGTGATAGCAGACACTGTGCATAGTATATTTAAATCACATGAACACTTGGGTTTGAGAAAGCTGTCAGCAAGATGGGTACCGAGTCTGCTAACTGTGGACCAGAAACGAATACGCGTAAAAACTTCTGAGGACTGCTTGGCTCTTTTTAAACATAATCGCGCCGAATTTTTTCGTCGGTTTATTACCGTTGACAAAACGTGGATACACCAGTATACTTCAGAAACAAAAGTTCAATCCAAACAATGGGTAGAAGCAGGTTGCAGTGCACCGAAGACAGCAAAAATGGTTACATCAGCTAACAAGGCTGTGGGATGATCGTGGTGTTATCTTTATAGGTTATCCGCAAAATGGCAAAACAATCACATGCGAGTACTACGCCTCGTTATTAGACCAATCGATTGAAAAATTAAAGGAAAGGTGACCGCATTTGGCAAGAAAGAAGGTATTGTTTCATCATGACAATGTACAGACTCATTAATCGAATATTTTCACGGCAAAATTAGTTGATTCGAAATACTTCGTCGTGCACCTTACAGTCGAGATTTAGTTCCATCTAACGTTTTATTGTTTCCAAACTTGAAAAAATGGATATGCAAAAAGAGATTTTCATCTAATGAGAAAGCTATTGTAGAAAGAAATTATTATTTTGAGGTGATTGATTCGTCCTATTATAATGAAGGCATTAAACGACTTGAACATAGTTGAAACAAGTGCATCGAGTTAAAAGTCGGACTGTCGGAAAATAAATGTAAAAAACTTGAATAAAGTATCTTCTTTTGTACTACTTGCCGTAGTTTTCAGACCACCCTTATACTATACTAAAACATTGTTAAGAGGAACAGCGCAAAATGTTGATTTTAGCTATTGCTCAACATTATGAACATAATAATTTATATCTGCCACTAGGTACAAGCTACAAATTGGAGTAGGAAATTATAGACAGATTCCTTACTGAGAAACTGGTAAAATATCATTCTATTTTGAAAATTGTGTATAATTTGTTTATATCTATATTTTCAGGAACACTATCGTATATCAAAAAGGGGTCGAATATATAATAAGTTATGAAATATGAAGAATTCCTTTGTGTCAGTGAAAAGAATGAGAGAAGAAGGGGGCCATGTCAAAGCCCTAAGAATCATTAATTTGGTAAGAATATCAATTTTGTATCAGTTCTTTACTATAAGTGTTATAAATTTATAAAATCCTATTGAAAAATGTCTCTTCTTTCCTGGTTTATGCAACAGTTGGGAATGACGCACAAGTTATAAGGAGGCATTTACGTTATGATAACCTAACATCTGAAGAATTTCATCAATGTTGGAAAGATTGCAGTCAATATAGATTAAAAACCAGTCAAGAACTTATGCATTGTTTCAGCAATGGTCAGAATATAAGACCCCATCTAGATATCGTTATGCATTGTTTCAGCAATGGTCAGAATATAAGACTCCATATAGATATCGTTTAGTACGTTTTAATTAATACTACAGGCTTAATTTTGTCTTAATTACATTTGTGTTACAGATTGATATATATTTTCAGATTAAATGTAATACCTTATCAATCTTTGATAAGTGGGCAGGAATTTATGTTTCGCTCTCTAATATTTTGAATATTGCAAAAATGGTTCCAAATAAAAGTATTAATAATATTGTGACCTATGCAGGGAAGGGAAATGTTAATATAATTATGTTTTCAATCAAACAGAAAATTTACACAAAACTGGAACTCAATAATTCTGTTTTAGATAGTCGAGATGCCTCATTAATGTGGGCACTGCAGGTTATCATCATCACAAAGAAATATCAAAGATACAATATCAAGTAAAAGGAATGTTACAAGATATACTATTACAGACTCGCAAGAAGCTTTTGTACTGATTTGTAAATCAGTTGAAGAATCTGAAGATCGGATTACATTTAAATAAACAAAAAAGGAACATATCTAACCATTTAGTATTATTATTGGAGAAAGCATTTTGTCAATTAAAGATATTTTTATTTACTTCGATCGTGCAAAGTTTCCTTTTAAAAACTTTACTCGTGCTGCAGATATTTTATTTGAGATTTTCCATGTTTTTAATATTTGTTACTATTTGTAACTTCATTAAATTATTTTTTTCAACATGAAACCTAAACAAAAGTCCCCGAAAGTCAATATTTTAATTGATGAACTAACAAGAAATAAAAAACACTTTATAAAAAAATGAATGTTTTAATTTCTTTCTACTATTGCTTGTTTAAGTATATCAATAAACATGTTAATTTATGAACTGGTTTTATTTCAGATTCATTTGTATGTGGGAGATGATGGGGTAACCACTTCGGCAATAAGTGTACATATTTGACGGTAATGTTTGGAAATGCACTAAACATTTCGGTAATGCACAAAAATTCTTCAGCAATGTCCAATGCCCAATAATGTGTCGACAATGCCGAAAATGCTCGGCAATGCGTTAGTATTGTCAGCAATGTTCGGAAATTACGAGAAATGCGATGCAGCAATACAGAATTGTTAATTTGTTTATACACGCAAAACTAATTAATTTGGAAGTAAAGCTGACAGGATCAATGTTATTATTTGTCTATGTACGTAAAAAATAGTAAGTACGTACATACGTAAGTACATATGTATGCATATTTCATACGACATGAATCGGCAACGTTTGTTATTTTTCAAATTCAAGAGAACTTTTCGATGGATTGTGTTTTTTTCACTACTAAAATGAACCTAATAACTTTACAGTCAGTCAATAACGAATTTTACTTATAAAAAAAGAAAATCACAGCACATGTTTTGAATATTACAAAGACCACTTCTGTTGTAACTTACTTTTCTAAATTAATCAATACAAAATATTATCAAACTGTGTGATTTTCTTGGCTGCAAATTAAACGTTTTTAATTTATTGTACTTGAAATTTGGATGCTTACAAACCAGAGAAATACACCAAGCTTTTAGATATAGGAAAATCTCAACTAACACAAATTTTAGCTCGAATATCATTAATATTTCCAAAATTTTGTGTCCACCAAATTTGTAACGTTTGTCCTTGTATTCTCAATGACCATATTTGAAACCGCATTGACTCAGCGAAATATTAATTTCTTTCTTATTTATCAAGGTATTTGATAATTCAGTTTATGAAATAATGTCAACGCTTTGATACTTAAAAATGAGGACTTTTATAAACATTGTATCATATTTTAGTATGTTACAATATCTTCTGTAAGGAAAATTTTTACTCCCAAGAAATGCACAACTTGAGTGACTTTTTGACTAATGACGTCACCGTATAGTACAAATTTTTTACATATATATGTTACATTTTTGTAAAAACAGAACTGTTCAATATGTTGATAAATAAGAAAGATATTAATATTTTTCCGAGGCAATGTGCTTTCAAAAATAGTCTTCGTGAGTGCGATCAAGGTCAAATGATACAAACTTTGAAAGCAAATAACTAATGAAATTATACTCAGTTACATGGAAATCGCAACACCAAGAAGGTGTAGGAATTTTTTGACCATATTTGAATTTGACAGGTCGCATTGTTGATTTGCGCGAAGCTGGTTTGTTGTTAAGAGAAATTTCAAATCGCTTTAACCAGAATCAATCCACCATTATCCGTCGCTGTGAGGTATAGACTAGGGATGGTCCGAAACGTCGCAGAAGGGGAACTAAGCGCCGAAGAAGAACAAATGAGGTGCAGGATCGCCATCTTCGACTTATGGCAACAGGGCAGCGATTTTCTAGTACCAGATTAATTGCCAATCAATGGTTAGCCAACGAAGATCGTCCTGTATCCCTTCGAATGGTTTACTGCAGTATTAGAGCTTGAGGCTTGCAATCCTATCGTCCACATCTTGTGTTACCACTAACGGCTCAACACGAACGGTAGCGTTTGGAGTGGTGAACGTTGCGATTGCATTGGAAGCTGGAGTGGCGTAGGGTGGTGTTAAGCGATGCATCCAGATTCTGTTTGGGGATGCATGATAGCCGCATGAGAGTCAGACGAAGACGTGGGGAACGTCGCAATGTTTAATTTTTTGTTGCGAGGCATCTGCACCATACTGTGAGGATTATGGTATGGCGCGCTGTAATTTGTGGGAATAGGTCTCGTTTTGTATTCATACGAAGCAATATTGTCCCCATATTGTCAATGCCAATGTCAATCTCTTGCCATAGCCACCACGATCTCCCGATATTTCGCTCATCGAGAATGTTTGGGACATTATGAGCAGAAGATTAAGGAGCTTGCTGCTCCTGCGCAGACGCTGCAAGCTCTACAACACGAAATACAGGTCGCTTTGAACACAATACCTCAAGAGGAAATCGACCATTTGCTAAATTCTATGCCTCGAAGAGTGAGGGAGTATATAACTAATAAGGGGGCCAAAGTTAATTAATAAAAATTATGTTTATATTTCGTTTTTTTTCTTTTAAATTTTAATAAATTGCTACCTTTTAGTAGCTAAAAGTTTCTGCCAAGTTTGGTCAAAAAATTTCTACGCCTTCTAGGTGTTGCGATTTCCATGTTACTGAGTATATTAGTTGTATATCAAGCTAAAATTTTCATTATTTTGTTATATACAATCTAAATTATAGTGCTAAATTTGAATTTGGATTATATAAGTCGTAGTAATTACAAATACAATTTTTATTATTATTTTACAGATATAAATATACAAGGCGTTCAGTATATAATAGGCCATACTTCAATGGAGACCTCCTTGGATTACAATAGACCGATTTAGACCAATTTACCTTGGTGCTATTTTGCTTTTTTAAAAAGTTATGGGTCTTGTCAGGAATTTACTTGATTTTATGTTTTCACGAAAAATCATTCACTTTCAAAGTGCTTGTATTTAAATTTACTGTAATAGGGTTTACTTTTTGTGAAAAATGTAAAGAACGGCTTATAACATCTCAAAGATAACGTTTGTTTGCTCATATTATTGTGGGGCGCAGCTCTGTCTTACTGAAAGTATAGTGCAATTACGTCCCAAAAAATTCTAATATTTTCCCTACCCCAGCATCGTTGGTGCAAACGTTCTGCAAGCATTCATCGCTGAATATTGATTAAAATTGCATTATTGTTGAACGTGCATTCATCAAACCAGATCATTTTCGTATAAAACATAGGATCTTATCGTAATTTGACTGAATCCCTATTACAAAATTCCAATCGTCGTTCCCTATCATTTTCTCGGATGAGAAGAATTTTTGAGCAACATATGGTTTAAATTTGTACTGTGATATTTGGTGTTCTCAAATTGTACACAATTTCATGCATAGAAGAATAAGATCTCCATATGTAAAAGACTAATCAATTCCAAATTTTCGTCCCGGTATTCACGTTGAGTCGATTTCTGCTTTTTAAAAGATCCGTATATTCGTAAGTTAGATTCAAACCTTATACAGTTCTGGAATGTGGAAATTTCCCTACTTAGAAGGTGGTCCGGTATGTACGTACTGCTGTGTGACTGTTTTTGCGGCACTAGAAGTAAACTTGCAACACATCGGTTAATTCTCGGTGATCCATTTTGCCACTAATAAATAAACCACTCAACACTCACCGACAACTAAAATGACGCTCATATCAGTTGTTTTCCGATGTATGTTTCTCCACCTGACCCGTATCAGTTTTTATTAAAAAAATGTCGCTTCTTCCCGAAGTTTAAAACGAAAGTGGATGTTATACATTTTTGAAATTAGACTGGAAATCACTATAAGAATGAGTCAGAAAAACTATAGTGAGCTATTTAAAGAAAAATAGTTGACTATCGGTACTCTAACAAGGCAGGGCTTACGCTAATCTTCTTAATGCCAGCATATAGTACTTTTTAAGTTATTTGGGGTGGTTTTTGTTTGATTAAAATTGGACAATAAATGTCGAGACTACAGCATTGTCCGTTGTTTATAAAATAGCCTGTATATAATAATTTGATATAGGTTTAGGTATTTAGCGTTTCCTTTCATTATTAGTGGTAACAATGGAGTGTGTAAAATCATCGTAATATCGTTGACAGCATAGATAAATTCGAGGATAAATTATGGTTGGAAGTGTGTAAACCAACTAGTTTGAAGGTGGTTGTACAAAAAACGCATTTTTTCAAGAAATTGATTTTTTGAAGACTTTCGATTTAATGAATAATTGTTACCGATTCCTTTCCTAGATTAATAAAAGATTTTTGAATAATATACAAGAAATAAACTCATTTGTAACCTTAAGTAAGATCCTTATAATTAGATCCGTTGTGCCCTAATAAAAGCTAGCCGAAAACAAGTTGTGCATGTAACATATTTTAAAAATTCGTGTGGTGATTTTTACAAGTTCGTTGTTACAATATTTCTAAATTAGTTACATAAATAACAACATATATCAGAACTAAATTATTGTAACAAAAATTAGAAACAGTAAATGGAAAATTCTAAAATCATCTAGAATGTTTTCTTTATAATAAAATAGACGATGTAATCCGCAAATGACTCAT
>JAHWXV010385750.1:0-10363 GCA_024586415.1 Phrixothrix hirtus | reverse complement strand
ATAGTTTTCGAAACGTTTAATTTTTATTAAAGTTACACAGTTTAACCAAAAATTGTTTTAATTATGAATAATAACTGTGAAAGTTTCCATAAATATTGAATTAACTAAACTTTTTGGTTACGCTTTAGAGCGTAACAAGTGGAATGGCACACTTTTATCACTTACATTTCTGTGACCGTCAGAAATATTTTGAGAGAAAGCACTAAATTAAGGTCCGCAAAGTTTCAAGCTCCCTAGAAAAGTCTGGGTCGCTTTTTGTAAGATACTTTAATGCCGGTAGCTTCAAATGACAAAACAAGTATTTTTTTTACACAACGAATACGTTATCCCCGCAACATTATTGTATCCTCAAATTTAGCACCATTTAGTTAGCTTGTCCAAAATCAAAATTATGTGGTTTCTCGAAATGCCCTATATCCGTGTATATATATACTTTTGAACCAAGAATATCGGAACATATTAATTTGTCATTAGGAAGAAAGCTATATGTTGAAAACATATAAGTTTCTTACGAAATATTTGTATCTTTCAAGTCCAAATATACTCAAAAGTAGGAGTTTGTTAGAATAACTTTTGGGACAATCTTAGTTACTGTTTTAATCCACTTATAACAGTGTACAATGTCCGCTGCAGTAATTGTGAAGATATAAATTCTTTAGCCTTTTTTTAAAATTGCGGTGGACATTTTACTTTGTTAAATTCCGATACAAGTGAAGGTATGTGTTATAATTATTAGAAAATAATACCAATCTTTTTAAATACGCGCTGTGTAATTGTATAAATCTGAATTTTTGATAGAGTTTCCGATTATTGCCAAAGAAAGTTTAAAAAGATGTTTTTTGTAATGTACTACAGTATAACTCTGTTATAGCGAACCCGTGATACAACGAATGATCACCTATAACGAACAAAATCTCAAAACCCGAACTAATTTTTATTTATTAACAAACATTTTACGATTGCTTTTAAGGAATACACGTATAACGATCGAAAACAACAATCAATTTAATTATTGTAAATTATATTTTACGATTTTTTATAACGAACTTAATATGAAAATATTGACTAATTTTGAGAATTAATCATTAGCCATTAGACAAACATGTAGTTTCTGATACGGAAGTTTTAAAATACGAGAAAGAGTTCTGTCAGACGTATAAAGTCTTCCGTTTATTTGTAAAATACGCCAACTTATGCGTGGTTTTACGCTTACGTAAAGTTATTTTTAAATGAGATACGCATGTTTTACCCCTCCGAGATTTGTCGAAGTTATTCAAAGATGACCGAAAAATTGTCATAAGTTTCACAAAACTTCCGTAAAACTTGCTGTTTACTTAATTGTGGTGTGACAGCGTAAAGCTTGGAGAAAAATGTTGCGTGGAATTTATTTCTTGTATTTGAAAGTACATTAGTTTATTTCTACAGTGCTGCATGGCGAAGAGAAGCAATAGGAATTGTAAAAGTAAAATTTAGTATTAATTTGTAGCTGCTATAAGTACATTAACCTGCATTTTCAAAGGTTCTGGTACAGTAAAACGTTCGTTTATGACAAACAAAATTCTTGCAATTTCTAAGTTCGTTATAGCAGAGTTATACTGTACATATATCATTTAGCAACTTGTAAGTTATCAAATAAAATGTGCTCTTCCACCCATTAATATTTAATTGTCAGAAATCAGCAGTTTGTTACAGAAAATATAAATGCGTCGACTATGTTAGTCTTGCTAGATAAACATTATTAAAATAATTCACGTTTATTCCTAAGGTTTCTAATTAATACTATTGTACAGTTTCTGTATCCGCGTTACAGTAGAATATTTTATAGCATACGTTCGCAGCAGTTGATCCCTTGTCTCATCCTATTTAAATTCAAACCCGTTATCACAATCACAAATCTGAAATAAACCAAGACGTGGGTAAAATAACGATGGCAGAAGCATTAAAATTATTTTCCTCTTAACACTGCACCACTTCTGATTTCCATTCAAAACATTAATTCAGACCAGTTTGTTATTTTGGAGAAGATACAAGAGTTGTGTTTAATTTTGCATCTGCTTTTCTCTAACTTTGTAAATTCTGCCATATTTTGTTATTAGAAGAATTTAAAATGTTTATCGGTTGTTGCTGTAAGTTTTCCTCTACGTTTGACACAATTACGTGCACATTTCTTATTATTTAATACATATATGTTTGAAATTTCAGTGTTTGCAATAACTCGTGCTCTTCTTTGCTTCTATTGAAATATTGCATCTACCTCATTTTAATTTAATCTTTCAGCTAGTTTCTCCTATCATCCTTTACTTTAACTTTAAGTTTTAATTGCCGCATACATTTTGTTCATCGACATTTTGATGTTTTAAATTGTATCCGTATTCCATCTCAGAAAATTGTTTTTTACAAATTTGCAAAGAGAATGTTTAACTTTAAATATTGTACAAGCATAGTTTTGTAAAGGAAATGGGATATGAATAAGTTCTAAATTATTATTGTATTAATCCTTTTTAAGGATGTGGCATCTAAATGTTTGTTTGCATATTCATTGAAAATTTAACTCTTTCTCTATAAAAATTTAAACATTTAAATTAAATTCGGGTGATATTTTTTAGAAAATGCTTGAATTTTATAAAACGCGGTTATGTATTATTTCATAAGTCGTAATTACGAGGGACTAGAAAGAACAATAAAAATGTTTAAAGTTCTTTATCCGCTTGGTCAGGATTAATTACATTTTATATTTTGGCCACCTTTGAGCTAAAGGAGCAATTTTTTTGATTCAGTAAAAATAGGCAAAGTAAATATTAGATTAAAGTTTAGTACGTGATCTTAACGTTTATTACTCATTTCTTTTGTTTGCTTTAAGACTTATGCATCCTTAGGATAATAAGCAAAGACAAAGCAGATGTATAGTATGTAATTGTTTTTTAAAATTAAAGTTACCTCAGACACAAAATAAACAAATGATTATACAAGAATGTACGTAACAATAAAAAGTAATCACTTGTTTCCAAACCCTTATTTAGGTTGTTGAAATAGGAGCTAGATATTTAGTCTAGTACATATAAGTGATTAAAGTTCAATCAAGGTTATGAAATTTGTTAAATGTTTTACAATTAATAATTATAACGGTATAGTTGGTTTGATTTAAGATAAAACATGAATAATCAAAACAGTTGAAAACATCTTTAATTAAATTTAAATACGAATATGGAGAACTTTCATTTCGATTTGCGTAAATAAATTGCGATTCAAGAATTCCACGAGCTTTCGATAGGCGGTTAGATAAAGTATCAATTAACGACATACTGTGTGCAATGAGAATTATTTATTTGAAATTAATGTTGGATTCTGAAACAATATTCAATGCAATACCATTCACTCTGTTTGATACCGTTGTCTTTTCGTTGAAGATAAAGATTTCACCACAAATTTTACTTACACACTACTATGTTTAGCGAAAATGTTTACTGTAGTAAATTACTCAGTTTAACTCATTAGTTATTAAATATTTTTCAGAATTACTAATATTTGAACTTGGGCTGCCTTCTTAGTTTTAAGCAGTCTATTGAAACTGTTTATACAGGGTGTCACAGAATAACTTCCTAATTTTCAGAAATGATAGAGAGCACATCAATAAACATTTTTTTATTAATAAACTAATGTCCGGAAATTTCTCGATGTCAAGCAACCTATGAAAAAACAACTATTTTTGTAGTTAGACAAATATGTTTAATTGTCATTTTACGTGTCACGAATTAGTCTGTAAGATAAATTAGTGTTTGATTAAAAATGCATCATTTAACAGATATTGAATTAGCAGACATGTATATGCCCTACGGACCACCTTACGGTAGTGGTAGCGAGGAGAGGCAAATTTATGCGGAACAGCATCCTCAGCGTCATATTCCCTGTCATGCATCATTTTCGAGGTTGGATCATCGTATTCGAGATACTGGTGAAGTTTAAGTAAAGTAGAGATTCGGGAGCCAATCGTCCGAAATGTTGACTTTGAAAACTAAGTTTTGCAACATTTGAAAATAACCCGAAAACAAGCACTCGTGCCATTGCTCATGCGATGAATATAAGCTACACATCTGTATGGAAGGTATTAAAGGAATACCAGAAGCATCCGTTTCACATTCAAAAAGTACAAGCGTTAATTCCAGCTGATTATCCCAACAGAGTTGAACGATGAACGATGAATCTCTTGGCAGACGGTGCACCGAGGTAATCAAACCCCTTAACACCTTTATCCTGAACCGATTCAAGCCCTGAAGTTTAAGTATTTGCAATCACAGCTGTTGGCTCCGCCCACTATAAAGAGTGGACGAAGTCGCACTAACTTGTGGCTCCTCCTACTCATAAAGGTTTAAAATCGCCTTGGACGGCTTTCAGCATCTTCTTCGTAGGCTCCAAGCCCAGAGATGAGGGGGTTGGAGCTGTCCTGAAAGAGAATACCAATTAACGGCCTGTTCATGTATAAACTGTTGAATTGTGGCGATGCTCAGGTCTTCGTGGATTTGCGAATTCCGCATAAACCACGGAGCCATGCGCAAGCACTTGTTTTGGATGACTTGCAGCTTCCTCATGTTTGACGTAGCGACGTTTCCCCAGACGGTTGCCGCGTAGACCATTGTCGGACGGATGATCACCTTATAGAGTCTAACCGTGTTTTCCAAGAAGAGCCTACTTCACCGATTCAACAAACCGTACAATGCTGCCACACCACCTTTTGCACGCGAGGTACAATAGTCGATGTGGTGTCTCCACGTCAGCCGGGAGTCGAATACGACACCCGGGTATCGAACCTCGTCCTCCCAAGAAATCGGAATGTAGCTATTACACAATTTGAGCCGGCGAGACGTGGAAGGTGGTGTACCGGCCCTTTTCGTTCCCTTTTGGGGGTGGATTGGCTGCAGGCAGCTACTGTCTCCTCAGGGAGGGAGGGAAGAGTAGCCTGGATTTGGGATTCTCGGCTTATCCTGCCTTCGTTCTTCTTTTCAGCTATCTTCACGCTGGTGGTTTCGAGCGCACAACCCTCTACATGTTGTTGTAGTACTTCGTTTTCAGCCTTCAGGGTGGCCACTTCGTTCATCAGCCCGTTGATCTTCTCTTCCAGGGACCGGAAATGCTCTTCGGCCATTGGTGCTGTCTTCATCTCCATTTTCTTGTTCTTGCCTCTTCTGACCGCTATAAGCACTGGTCACTGAAAGAAAACAAGATAATTCCTTAAAGTTAGTGCTGAAAAGCACTAATTTGTGCTAAAAAGCACAAGCACACAGCACTGCTGCTAACAGCTCTCTTCTCGCACTCGCCTCTGGAGCGACTGCTGGGCTTTCGCCGTCTCGCGCCGCCAGCCTGCTGAGACCTCCAGCCGCCCAGTCGACCTGTGCCGCGCCCGCCGTGAACGATCTGCCTCCTGCACCAGCGTCCCGACGCCCGGCGCCCCAACGCAGTAAGTACGCGCATAGTTTATTGTTAACTATTGACCCCGTTTTAAACATTTTCGTGACAAACACTAAACACTTTCCTCGTTATCGTGCCCAGTTAACTTAGAATCATAGATTAGTTAGTTAGTTCCACATTAAACACTTGATCCTAGTTATCGTGCCAGTTAACTTAGAATCACCCTTAGTATAGTTTTAGTTAGTTTATTCCCTGCTAGACACTAGAGATTAGTATCGTGGTAGTAAACTCAAACTCATAGTTATAATTCCTTGTTATTTACACTAGACACTAGAGCTTAGTATCGTGCTAGTTAGCGTAAGAATGAAACATTGACGAGTGTGCGCAAAACTACTGTCCAGCTTCCCTCTTATAAAGAACTAGCTGGCAGTACCCTTCATCACATCCAGAGACCTACAAGAACGGGGCAGAGGGGACGTGGCCGCATAGCGCTCGTGAGTGGTTCAAGGGGTAACGCCTATGTAACACGTAAAATTTACGTCCGCTTCTGACAACTGTCCGTGCTCCTCACTCACTATTTGAAACCCAGCAGAGTTCAATTTGCAGAATGGTACTTGAATAAAATTAACGACGACCAAGATTTCATGGGAGTGTATTATGGACAGACGAAGCATGTTTTACAAGAGATGGCTATTTTAATACTCACAATAGTCACATTGGGAGCGAAGAAAATCTTCACGCCGTTCACAGGTTACGTCATCAATGGAAATTTTCTGTTAATATTTGGGTTGGGATTGTTGACAATTATGTACTGGGACTATATTTACCTGTACGGTTAAATGGTCATGTGTGTAGGATTTTTCTGGAATATACTCTACCAGAATTGCTTGAAAATCTCCCCACTTAATATTCGAAAAAATATTGTTTTCCAGTACGGTGGTGCACTAGCACACTTTGGATGAAATTGCCGAAATTATCTAAATGCACAATTTCCAAATGGGTGGATCGGAAGAGGTGGGCCGATTTTTTGGCCTGCACGTGCACCAGATATGGCTCCAGTTGATTTTTGTATTTGGGATCATATTAAATCACTGGTTTACGAGACACCAGTTAATACAAAAGAAGAGTTAGTGGCTCGAATTGTTCTGACCTTTAATGATATTCGTGAACATCTGCAATTATTTCGAAGAATTCAGCAGTCGATTACACATCGCTATAACTTGTGTATCGTAATTTCGAACAATTTTTATAAAGTTTGATGCAGTATTATTTAAAATGTCCCTTAACTTAACCGCAATTTAGTAAGTAATTATCTCTTAGGTAAGTATCTCTTTTCTGTTGTAAGATTGTTGTAAGATTTCTAATCTAACTTGACACCGAGAAATTTCCGGACATTAGTTTATTAATAAAAAATGTTTATCATTTCTGAAAATTAATGGTTATTCTGACACCCTGTGTATTGGCACCAGTAGTTTTATTTCACAGCCACTAGTAATGAAAATAAGTGAAGTTTTAGAAGCAATTGAAATTGTAGCTACAATGTTACAGGAAGAATAATATATTTAATTTTTTTTTCTAATTTCTACGGTCAAATCTTTCATATTCATTGCGCGCTGTATATGATCAAAGGCACTATTTCATTTATCTCGATTTTTATAATTTAGATCTTGAAAATTCTATAATACTTTATATTCTTTATTGTATAAAATAACAAATTTAAGAGTGCTTTTTCAGTAGTTCATGCAATTTTGAATAATACGACCGGCACACAAAAGTGCAAATGCTCTTTCTTAACTTCGCTTGCGTTACTAACTGCTGGCACTTCTTGACCGGCACTAGTTAACTGGTACTGTGAACTAGCATAATGACAACGCACATTTACTATCTGGTAGACTAGTCGAGTTCGCATGGACTTTAGCGAAATTTAAAAGACTTCAGAACATTGCACTAATTCAAAACACAATCAGCATTTGAGATAATTGAAGTCTTGCAATTAGAACTCAAGACTTCGGTTTCGTAGTCGCAAGAGTTTATATTATCTTTTTGGTTTTTATGATATCCCCACCCAAACGTCTTTAGAATGGAATAAGAGTTCGTTATTTTAAACTAAACATAGTGTACCCACTCTGTCTATTTTCATGACGAATTCATGATCGTAACCTTCGCTTGTTTAAGCAGCAAATCTTAATCTCTAAACTTCGGGTATTACTAATGGTTAGGTTAAAATATTTCATTTAACTAAAATTCATGCAATATTTAATCTTAATCTTATAATGAAATTATACGTTCCATTCCTAAACCATTTGTAAAATATAAGCTGTTATTAAAATATGTATACAAATCTTAAAATATTAATTATATAGGTACATCTTTACATAAAATTATTACTATAAAATAATAAGTACATTTAATTTAAAAATTTCAGCCCCGGCACTGTACGCTGGTATATTTTTAGTACACCGAGAATTGTATTTCTTTATAACGAGTTCACAGTTTTCATTCGCGTACATTTACTTAAATTAGCATATACGTCGCTTTTTAGTTTGTTACATCAAGATGAAATAAACCGCAACTCTTAGAAGAAATCCTATTTTGTGCGTTATTTGCATTTTATAACGATTTCTCTAATGCTGTTTTTTATGTGGTTCGTAACAATTCAAAGAAAATTTGGGCAAATAAGTAAAATGCAATTCTGGCTCTGTAATTATGGTAAAGCTTTGCTGCGTCATTGTAGTGACGAAAATTTAAATATTTACGATTATTATTACACTTTAATTGGATAATTAATCTTAAGTTGATTAAAATGCGAACTGATGAGACTCTTAATCTTAAACCGTTATCTTTATAACTTGCCGAGGAGTTTCATCCACTACAAGGAGGATTCATTAATTTTGCACATGCTCAGCGAGGTCTTGCAATTTTGGCATTAAATTTTAGGTTGTTATGTATGCTATTTGGATGTTATCATATAAGGTCGTCGCTACAATTTCCTAAAATATTACGAGTTTGCTAAGGTAGTAAAGCTAAATTTTCGTGCAAATTATGTCAAGACCGTTAGACCGTGTTCGAGCTTAATCGAAAGCTTTTCTCTTTTGTGTGAATATTTTAGTTTGTTTCTTAAATTGCACGTCTTTGCGTTTATCATTTATATTATTTGATAAATTTTTGAACATTAATATGTTTTTAATGTCTTTATGCCTATGTTACGTTTAGTAACGAAAAGAGATATGGATGCGTACGGAAATTTGAATTGTGTATCCTTTTTAAAATTGGTACATTTTTTACATGTTTAAAATACATAAACAGTTGAAGTTAATATACAACTTATTTAAAGTACCTACATGCCTATAATCCAACCTTTTTACTTTTACTTTCCTTAGAAAAATGACAGATGAGATGTCGCAATTACTAATTACTACTTAAATCACTGAATGCAAGTTTTAAATGAACATTTTGTATTTTACAAAAAAAATGAGTTTTATTTATGAGCATGCGCCGCCATTATGTCACCAACATCAATGAAGAACTGAATATGTAGCATTGTAATGATGACGTTGCAGTAGTGGTATTGACATCTTGAGGCATCGCTTAATAAAATACGTGCACTAAATTGTTAGAAGGTTACGTTTTAAAAACAACCAATGCAGTATCTTTCCGTTTTAACAAATCTTACCGATTTTAAGTTGATGTTTACAAGTTGATTTAAAATTATAGTCAGCAGCATAACTAATAATAAACGTTGCTGCATCTCCTTCCGCTCTAACTTTTTACGTTTGTTCATTATTTTGAATAAGTACATTTCTTGCAGCTATCTCCTTGTAGTTTTACATCTCCCTACCTTACGGGATCAGCGAGGGCGCTTTTTATCCAATGCATGAAGTGCTTAGAATTGCGCAGACTTGAAGCTATAATTTCAGAAACGTATAAAAGAGAATAGTCAACAGATCAAATTGTAATTTTTTATTAAATTTATCATCAAATTTTATAGTATTGTAACAAAACTAGTTAATTGTTTAAAAATCTTTATTTGTATTCACTAAATTACAACTATTTATTTATACCTATTCACTTAAGTATTTATTTTTACAGTACACTAATATTTCTATAATATTTCTATTTATTTAAAAGCTACTTAACAAGACAAGATTCTAAGCAAATTAAAACTATATGTGCGATATATTTAGATGCAGTTTTTTCGAACCGTTGTATAAGAAGAAAAGACGCTGTAAAATGACTTGATAACTCGACCACCCTGTGCGATATCTACGGTGAAAAAAGTGAAAAATCACACAACTACCTATAGCAAAGAATCCCTTATATTCTCCCTAGCGTTATTTATCATCTCCAAAATTGCGATGTAACGAGGAATGTCGTTACACAGAACGTTCATCGGGTAAGAAATTCGCATTATTCTTAGTTTACCACTTGCGCCGATGCCTTTATATACGTTCAATCTCATGAGGGAGGATTGTCTCAGTTCAACTTCTCTATTAACACTCATACTTCTCGTTATGCAGCTGAACCATCTGTTACCACAGTGCTCCGTTTGCCATTTGCCGAAAGGCTCTGGTAAAAATTGTTTTCTATAACCCAGTCTCACGTACGAAACATGAAGGATTCGTCAGTTATGTAATGACCGATTGTAGACGGCAAGGTGCAGGCTATCAGGTGCGGCATCGATACTTATCCCATTTTCTAGTCCGAGGAAGATTATGTTAAATCCGTTGAACTGAGAAATATATCCTTGAATTTACCGGGCCAATACAGTGGCATGGTGTACAGCCAACGGAGTCATTATCCTGTATACATGAGGTTTTCCTACCCTTATACTCATTATGAACTGATCCAATAGCGTTACCGAATCGCTAATCGATTACGGAAAATGCCCATGCCGAACGAGTTCTTACGGAAACCCAACCTCATTTTTGTCAAAGTGATTCAGGAAATGCTATGTGACGTG
>JAHWXV010385690.1:0-16702 GCA_024586415.1 Phrixothrix hirtus | reverse complement strand
ACCCCGGGACAAATTCACTAGAGGTCAGGGACTGTTTGTATCTGTTCCGAGGATAGTTTCATACTTTGAGTGGCCTATCTGGAGCAGTGGCACCCTCCTACATCTCGACTCATTGTACATGTTTCCAGCGATTTCCTACAGAGTGCGGACAGTGCTGGTGTACTTCACCTGGAACCTACCCCTACTCCGAAGAGCTAGCGGCTATCAGTACTGTTGTTGGGCGTAACGCTTAACATGCCCGTGACAAGGTTTAATTCAAGAATTGATTTTAAGGGAAGGCAACTAAATAAAAAAAATATTTTATGAATCACAAATATTGTTCAAACTGAACATAGTCATTTGTAACACATAATCGGCATCCTCTTGCTATATCTTGTGTTGTATTTAATAAAATATTTGGCAGAATTTCAAGCAGGCTTTCAAAATATGTTCTCTTAGCATGTCAATTGTGTCTGGATATGTTAAATATAATTAACCTTTGGCTTTCAAATAGTCCCATAAAAAAAAGTCCAAAGGGCTAAGGTCGGCTGATCAGGTAGGCCATGCAATTGGTTCATGAGTCTCCAACCAATTTCCAGTAAAGTGTTCATTTAGATAGTTTACATTTATTCTGGCATTGTGAGGTGCAGCTCTGTTTTGATAAACTAGAGTTCATTCAATTTGGCTAAAGGCAACCCATCTAAAAACCTGTAAATTCTGAGAAATAATTGCATGGTATTTCTGTAGATACAAAGTTCCACCTATGAACAAGAGTCCTATTAATCTATCACAGATTACAATCCTAGACATTTAAATTAAATTTATTTTGAAAATTGCATTCCACAACAATTTCGGGATTTTCCCTACTCCAGCAGCGATGAATGTTTCTGTTAAAAATGCCATTATTGCTGAAAGTGCATTTATCATACTAGAATTTGGCTAAATACCAATTACAAAATTCTAATCTTCATTCCCTATCATTGTCTTGGATAACATGAATTTTCTGAGCAACATAGGGTTTAAATTTGTGTATTTTAAAACTGAATAAACTGCGCTGTTTGATGTTCTCAATTTATGTATGATTTCACGCATAGAAGTGCATGAATTTTTGCTTCTTAGAAGATCTGAATTTTTGTGGAAAACGTTCACGATAGGCATGTATTGCTATGTGACTTTTTGCGATACTTGCAACATATTGGTTAATTCTTCATAATCAATTTTGGCACTAAAGAGTAAACTACCCAACACTCACTGACAACCGAAATAATGCTCATATCAGTTTCTCCCGTTGTGTTTTTCCACAGCATACCCGACCTGTCTGAGTTTTTATTAGAAAAAAGTTGTTTTTCCTACTATAGTTTAAAGCAAAAGTGTATGATGTTATATATTTTTGAAATCAGAAGAGAAATCTCTATAAGAGTCAGTCAAAAAACTATAACGTGCCGTTTAAAGAAAAATAGTTGACTATTACCATTCTGAAGCTTGTTTTACATTAGTGTTTTTTTGGCTCAAGTCAGGCTAGTTTATTTGCAGCAATTTTTGAAGCAAATTTTTTTACATTTGCACAAATAAAGTAACAAATCATTATACGTACTTCGCACATTACCATTGCCAACTTTCGAAAAAAAATTGAGATTTCATTGTTGGACAGGTTAGGTGAGACTAGCAAATTTAATAAAGTAGTTTGTTGACAAAATCAAAATATTGAAAACTGAAAAATTAAAAATGTTATGGCACATTAAACAAATGTACTCTCTCTATTGCAAACTGGAACCAAAACGGATTTGGAGTTGGGATTGCCTATTCCGAAGAGATAATCTTCATGTGGGAATGTGTTCATTTATAAAAAGCGATTTAGAAGCTTTCAAAAAACAAATATGCTAATGTCAAATTAGGTTATGTTTTTTTATTATCATTGTGATGTTAGCAGCACCGAAATATACCGCAAATGTGCATGTCTAGCCAAAAACTTGCTTACAAAAATAGATCCAGGTGTATATTTTTCAGGCGGAAAATTGAAAAAAACTTGAATGCAATTAGCTGTTTCATACCAGGTAATTTTTTCTTTTGATTTATTTCTAGGCTCATTTTAGATCAAAAACAGACTAATGTAAAATAAGCTTAAGGGAGCAGAACTTACACTGATTATTTTAATGCCAGCATGTACTTTTCGAGTTATTAAATCCGACAGTAAATAATGTGACTACAGCTTTGTCTGTTTTTTATGAAACAGCCTGTATATCAAACCTGCCCTATTGTGTAAACACAAACTAAGACTGCAGATTGCATAACCTACTTTATTTGAATTGAGCTAAATATTAAGCGCTTATAATAGATCATTATTTAGATTGATTGGTCAAACGAAGTAATTTCAGATTTTAACACATTCGCAGACACTTATACATTTCATAGACATTTCCAAAAATCCACATATATAAATTATGAATCAGTTATTTTATAATTACCTCACATATAATACTTTGTAGTATTTTGCAAGGACATTTTGTTGAATTTGAACTTTCTGCTAAGGTATAAAGCATTAATTACAACGGTCGCAGATGCTGTTTGTAATATTGAAAAATAAATATCAACAGCTTTGGCCGTCTTGTCCTTGCATTAGCTCTAAACATATGATGGCTTTGGCTGTTTTGTCTGCGAACATGTTAAGTAAAACTTCTTGATTAAACTTGTTTATATTTATTAATTCCATTACACTCCTTTAAAGCATTGTAATACATTAACACCAATTATGCTATTTACTTTGACTAATCAATTTAAGTTTAAGTGGTGAACTCAGTATGATGTATGTTTAGCTCAAGCAAGAAATTTTGGTAGCAAGTGTAAATATCTTTTAAGATCGGTACTACACAGATCAGTGCAGTTCGGCTATATAGCACTTTATAATTGTCTTCTGAATAATATTTTGTGGTCTCTTATGTGAAGCAACTTTAAATGCTGTTACTTTAGACAGTGTGCGATTAAATCCCCGTCCCCATGTTAACTTTTCAACCGTTAGAGAGAGAAGGTTCCAATAAAAAATAGTTCAACCATTTTTTGATAATATATATGTTGAAAACAGAATCAAGATGGAGGCATAAACAATTGCTCATTATTTTTTTAAAGCCCTTTCAATTGTATATATAATTCAAAAAGTTATAAATGCATTTTGTATTAAACTATGATAAATGAAGATTTGAGTTTAAACTCAATAATTTATTAAAAAACAATTTTCATAAGACATGTTTTTATCACACGAGTTCAAGTTTACAAAACGAGCCTTGCAGAGGCTGCCATCCTGAATCTGTTTTCAACATATATATCAAAAAATAGTTGAAGTCATCTAATTTAACATATGTTTTATCTAAAGCTTTTATCTCTAATGATTCAAAAGCTAACGGGCATGGGGAAACCTTCAGTTGTGTATTGTATACATTTAGAGTGAATTTGGAGCCTTTATGTAGATTTCCTGGTGAAGATTTAGTCTTTGTCTTTTATGATATGTGTATCTATTACATTGACATTTTGCGGGCGGGCCCAGTGGTATTACTCACATTGTGATTATTAAAAGCACATCATAATGTGATGCCACAACCTTTATTCAATGTGTTGCCACTGTGTTTATCTTTACAAAATTTTTAAAATGGTAGTTTATGTCTTTGATCCATAACATTAAATCTTCTATCTTTTTATTTGTTCTTCTACTGGTTTTCCGCACTGAATCACCTTGCATCAATCATTAAACCATCGAACCTGCTTAAACCAAAATCATTCTTTCGTGAATAGTTCTTGGTTTATTGCCCTCCTTTGTTAAAAACTTTATAACTCCTTTGTGTTAAAACTTCTATTTGCTCATTTTCTTATGGTTAAGCTTTTGCCCGAATTACAAACTGTGAAAACATTTCTAAATGTCGCAGTAATTGTCATGACAGGTCATTGTTTTGTGGTTAGGTAAATTACATAAAAATCTCCTTTTGTACAAGGAAGCATTGCATTCCCGGCCAGGATTTCATCCACATGACAAGCTGAAGTAAGTGTTGCATATCATCGTGATTATGATCTTCAGCATGTAAAAAATCCATTGCTATATGGATTTTGTATTTGGCAAGAACTTATCGTAGCTCAACAAAAATTAAGGGAACGGTTCTTGGTGCAAAATTGCTGTTTGTTCATCACAGGTTGATTTCCAAATAGCCTATGTATAAAAATGGTAATACTTGATTTTATGTTTAATGTTTTCGTTTTGTTTGTCTGCTAAAGCATGCTCGTGTTTTTATTTCATAAGCAATACATTTTTAGTGCTTTAAATGCTTTATTTTTATCAAATTACAGCCATTTATAATCAGTTGCTAAAGAGCTAGTGTTAGCTATTATGCTTCTCAATAAAACAGCATGGTTTAATAATTTATTATGTTTAGGTTGATGGTTTAGGTGATGAAGTACCATTATTTTCAATACAAACAAAAGCAATTGTATGGGGGATGCAGACACGTGCTGTACAAAGTATGTTAGATTTTGATTTTGTATGTAGACGTGAAGAACCAAGCGTTGTTGCAATTGTTTATCCATTCACCGGCGATCATAAACAGAAATTTTATTGGGGCCACAAAGAAGTCCTTATTCCAGGTTAGTAATTTTAAATAGTTTATTAATTTTTCAAACATTAGGTTTTAACATCTAAATAAATTTAAGACATTACAAAGTCTACCTTATATCAATTTAGAATATTTTTTTATGTAATTACTTTGCTTACAATGCACAAATGTATCAACTCTTTAAGAATTGATAAAATTAGTGCATCAATATCTTGTAACCATTCTAAAGCATTAATAGATTATTAGTAGACATGAAATTTTCATTTGTAGACACAATGTTTTCTTAGTATTTAGATATTTTGTGTGCTGTGCTAACTTCAGAGACAAATTTCACATTACAGGAATTTCAACCATATTAATTGTTTATATTCATCGTTTGTAGAGATCAAGTTTTCACTTATTCTCCATGTTTATAATTTAAATTTTTTTGAAAGCCTGATGCTAGGTTCATAAAAGTCAATTGGTTCCAAAATACAAATTTTCACCTTATGTAAAATTGCGGTTACGCGCCTCTTGTTGCAGCGCCCCTTTAATTGTTACAGTAAATCTGTATTATGTTAATTCCTCTCGTAGCTGTCATATAATTGCAAAATTTGTTTATCTTGGTTACCTCAATGATTACAGAAAAAATATTTCAATCATTCTTCCATATTTAAGCAAGCTTCAACCCCAATTATCAAAAATATTTTATTTGAAATTTGTGAGACTCTAAATCATAAATTACCATAGGGTACGAGTGAGTGTTCCATGTCTACTCAAAACTAGCTCTCTCTGTCAAGTAATAAAATTTTTAGGAATAAAACAAAAGTGTAACAATTACTTGATCTCTACCGTTAATGGCTGGTTTTCTATGCTATTAAACCTGTGCACTTCATTGAATTTCCTCGTTATTGGCACCCAAATCAAAGATTGGGTGTACTGGTATATACACCTAATATTGTTTATTTTTTAGTACAAACAACTAGCGTGAGTATAAAATTACAAATTGTTTATTAACCTCCTTAACAATAGAACAAAAATTGGGAAAAAACCATTCTTGTAAGGCCCCTAGGCTCTTTGTTGGGTTGCCACATAAAAGATGGATAAATGAGCGCGATTGGTCTTCGCTGGAAGGATCCTGTGACACGAAAAAATAAAAAAATATGACTGGCTGTCCCTAGTGCTGTGGAGGCTAGGGCGTGGGGTGTAGCTGCATAAAAAAAGAGAAATGGGTGACAACACCACTGAAGAAATATTAAGATTATTGTATGTGAGCTTCGCTTCCCATATTGCTGCAGGAATATCCGAGTCAATACTGACGAGCATTGATGGATCTGAAACTAGTACGAACTCGCATTGTAACTAACCTAAAGTGCTTAAAGAAAGAAAAATAAATGGGTGCCACTCACTTGTAATTGAAAACGCTTGTGTAAATCAAAACGTACAAGGGTGAAAATGTCGTTGATTAATTCCGTGATAAATGTTGAACTTATAAATACTTAACAAATATTCTGCTTCTCACGCCTAAGGCCTCGTAGAAAATTCTGGTAAAAGTAAACGTAACTGACCTGAAGGAATCAATCATAACACAGCAATGCATAAGGAAAAGAGACTAAGATAAGGATTTATGATTTTGCTTTGTACTTCTTCAAACAGTATGCTAGAATGAACAGTTCGAAATAATCTTTCGTTTAATTACATAAAATAAAATGCAGTAAAACATTTGGGGACTGCATATATAAATAAATTTGACTAGCAAAAATTAAAGTTAACAAAACATTTTGAAAACTTTAGGTTAGATAAAGTACATCTGTGCCACAAAACTATAAACAATACCGTGTTATCAAACACATGTTTATACAGCACAAAACAAGTTTGCAAAAAAAAAGATCTTCGATCTGTCCCTGAACTTGATTTACTAAAATATTAATAAGTTATAAAGCATATACTAAAGCCAAAGTTATAACAAATGAATAAATAAATAAATAAGCCAGGTATCCCATTTATATCGAATGTCACTACAGTGATGTGCTTTCTTTTCTTATTAAAATAGAAAAATACTTAATTGCCCACGTGATTAGTTAAATTTTGCTTGTTCAAGAACGCCTTTACAGAAGTTATGAATTTAAAAATATAAGTAAATTGACATCGAAGTCTATTAGCAAGCAAATCTTAATATACTAAAGTAATTTAACAGAGAAGCGGGGAATGCAACATTTGTCATGTTCACCAGATAGCTTTCAAGCCAAGCTTGCCTTATAATCAAACGTTAAATGCATGCAATAAATTATTACATTTGGAAACAATTTTCCTTTTATAGTATAATTAATTCTTGTCCAAAATCACTAGCAAACATATAGTTACAATGAAATTAAATTTTATAGTAGTACAAAATAATATACAGGTCGGTCCGAAACAAAATGTAAATTTTAGGATCCGAAGCAACAATTTTCAGGTCCTAAATACAGCCAAAATTTAGCCATTTTCAGCGTATGCCAGTGAATAAAAATATAGGAAAAATTGACCTGGATGTAGAAGCTCTTGGACAACAGATGGTATCCTTAAAAGGATGATTTTCTTATACCATGATGTTGCGGAACAAGTATTCCTCCGCTAGACTGCTGGTCGCCACACTAGGCCCACAGGGAGGTGAAACAAAGGGTGGTCCTGGTGTGGAGAGGCAGCAAGTCGGCTAAGAAAAAAAGGAACCCTTCAAAACAACATCTGGCTCACCAAGAAGCCATTAGCGGCCCTAAACCCATGCCGGCAATTCTTCGTACGTATTGGGTGTCTTAAACCCCATACCTAAAACACTATAAAAAAAAACAGTCAACCAATCTCATACTCAAACAAGAGATGCCTACTCACCCTAAAGATGTAGATGTTTTATCTAGTAAGAAATAGAAAAGTAACTGAAAATAAGTTGGAGCGTGCATATTGCACAATGAACCGACGCAAAAGGCGAAATGTCATGCATAATTGCAGCCAGACAGATGATGGTCTTGAAAAAAATTTATAGGGAATGAGTTTCGGCAACCCAAATCGCATCGAAAATTGTAAGACTCATAAGAAATGAAAACTTACGTTTAGCCAAAAGTAGAACTTAATTCAAAAGTGCAAATGTGAACTCAAATAACGGTATTAATTGACCTAACATTAAATAAATGGTTCCAAATACCCACAAAGTCAAAAAGGTAAAAAGAAACTGTTACAGAGTTTATGTCAAAATTGAAACAAATCTTGATTTTATTTTCATTCTAAAAATACCAATAACCTTTCCTCCCAACAAATTAAATTATTAGCTTAAAAATACAGGTAGTATTAAAAACAATGTTGAGTAGGTACTAGATAAAAATTATAAATCATTGATACAGTTAAAATTTCTCTACTACTATTACTATTACTACCAATCATGCCATTCCCTTAGCGGGGTAAGTAAAACCCAATACCAAGCCTCCACCTTCACAACCACAGCATGTATCCATACACCAACCCCTCTCACTACCACCGCCCTTCACCACTATACAGTATCCACATCATGTTACTATTACTCATCAATACTATTATCTCTACTATCACCCATTTACTATTTTTCTCCATTCCTTTCTGTCCTTACACATGTCTTTTGCTTCCATTAAATTCATATAACATTTTTGGCAAGCTCTCCTATTCTTTGCGCTCTTTATTAAATTTCTCTAACGATATTTTTAATCATTTTGATCATGTAACCTTATTTTATTATTATTAATTAATTAAACATGATTGATAACAGACAATATGTATAATTTAGCTGTCTGGAAATATACTGGACACTCAAATTTACCTACATACTGTTTGAGACAATATCCAACTTTGACATAGATAATTCTTGTTGAATGTTTCGTACTTAAATTGTTTTCATCCAGAATATTTTAATCTTTAATGTGAATCTCATCTAAAGACTTAATATACATTTTATGGTTGACTCTTGCCACCCCCTTTTCTTGCTGAGTGTGGTTTATATCCAAATTTTCTACTATATGAAATTAAATTCATAAATTCTTTATTTTACCTTATTATATTTATTCCTTGGTAATAGGTTATAATATTATGACTGTTTTCACTTAAACTCTTCTGATGGCATTTGTGTACATTTCCAGGAATGTATACACTTTTGTATCATTTGATTCTTTTTGATTTAATATTTTGCAGTTTAATCTTGTCTCCTATTCTTCTGCAGAAATATCCAATTTCCTCGAAACTCTGTTAATTCCCACCTTTTATAACAGTTCTACTAAAAAACGTCTGCTTCTATTTAATTTAAATTTTATCTCCTGCAAACAATAATTTGTTTTCTTAACAACTTCTCTTTTCTCTTTGTTTTTTTTACTGCCTAGTAAATTTTTTCACTTCAATTACCCCTACTAACGCTGCTTGCATTTCCCTTTTATACATATCTTATGCATCTGATTTTTAGTCCTCTTTAAACTTACACATTTGCTTGTTTCTTATTTTACCTTATTGCACTATTCGTTATTTATAAAATCAATATATCCAATCTTTACCTTTAATTTATTGTCCTCTTAATTCAGATGTGCAAGCATAAAAACCCAGTCTATAAATTTAGAAAAATATGTCATATTTTTCATTTTTTAATTCAGTTCCTTTTCACTACCAACTTTAACATAAAAAAATTAACCTAACTTAACCATGAAACTTCCAAAAATATTACAAACGTCAAATTAACTAACAAGAATACAAATTTTGTCAAAAGAGTATAATTACCTATTTATATATATATACATGAAATATTTCTCTTATAGAGTGGTTCGCCTTTATTCTTTGACTGTGCAACATTTGGGTGTTCAATAAATTATTTTGCCTACAAGTGAAAATTTCATGTCTGTTAACGCCTACTAATAATTTAGAGCAGGTATTAAATGTTCCAATTTCACAGAAAACAAGAAAATTTTTTATCTACAAAGGAAAATTTCATGTCTACACTAATAACGATTTCTTCAGAATTATAACTTATCAGCACTTTACAATTTAACTTAAATATTAATTTGTGGAAGGAATATGCTGAAAACAAGGCAAGTTGCATGTTTATCACGTGTGCAGTCATTTTGACAAGCTAATATGGAACTCGAAAGACGTGATTATAAAAAGGACTTTTCGTAACAGCAATTTTGATTCTTTAAAAATTATTTTTGGGCAACTTGCTCCTTGTCATGTTCCAATGTTTAATTGGTTTATGGAATTTAAATGCAGCCTGACAAGTCTCATTGATAAGCCATATACTCGTCAACCTCTAATTGCAGTCATCTATAAAATAATTGCTGCTATGGAGAAAACAGTGAAAGATCACCTGGTGACATTTGTTGAAATTGAGATGCACCTAGAGATTGGTTCAGCAACAGTTCAAAAGATCATCCATGATCATCTTCATTTGTTCTTGATGTGAACCTCATCTCTTAATACCAGATCAAAAATCTGCTAAGTTCGATGGGTACTGTTTTGTGCTATAGTCAAATTTAATATTGGCACTAGTAAAACTGTTTATGACGTGTATGATAAAACAGCAATCCAAGGTTTGGTGTTTTGAAAGTTAGCTACCTACCACAAAAGTTTGCAGAGGAAGAAGTGTTTGGAACAATATGATTACTTCATTTTTTGCCAAAAGTGGTTACCTGTATCATTACTGTACCATTAATAGTATATTATGATACAAGTGTATAAGCCAGCCTTTAAAGCACTCACAACAGGTTTCACATGACAAGTGCTTAAAGACAGTTATACACATGTATATTAATTATTTGCGAAATAAAATTAAATATTAAAATCAAATCAAAATCACTTTTTATTTAAAACAGGCTATTTGATATTTTTACAAATACTAGCATGTAAATGGCAACTATTGTTTACAAACTGTAAATAAATGTTATAAGTTATTGAGGCTCTTATAGGCATATAAAAAGGAAATATATAAACTATTTCAGCATTTTGATTGAATTGTATTATAAAGCTGTGATAACTCTGAAGATAACCTTACATTTCCAAGGTTGAAATATTTGGACATTGTGAGAATTAAATTTTAAAAGATTCCATTCAAACAAGGTAGATTGTATCTCCACCTTCCTAAGTTGAAGCTGTCATACTCTACTTATTACTTTCTTTTACTTTATATAAAATATGAATAAAAGACAAAGTATTATTTTGTCCAAACTTTTCGATGTTGAAATTTTAATGTAATGCATGGGCCTCCGAGTCTAAAAATCTAAATCTAAAAATTTTTAGAAGTTGGTGTTTGTGAACAAAATATCCCAAGAACAAAAAGTCATAGATAAATAAATTTGAGGTTATAACTAGCTTTTTATGCAAAATTAAGAATCTGGTTAAAATTGAATAACCGGAAGTACACTTTATTTCTGTCATTTTTAGATATTTTCCGAATTTTCAGTTGCTTCTAGTAGGTGTCTTTGTGCTTGTATATTTATATACAAAAATATGTCATTTGATTCTAAGTTCATTGCTGATGATTTGAACATTCAGATGAAACTATATCTTCAGATGAATTTAAACCCAAAGATCCTATATAGTTAGGTGAATGTTGTTGTGATTACTTTTTGTGAAACTGTATGCTCCATTCTTATGTTCAATTTGTACACAAGAAATATTCAGTTTTACATCTGAAATTAATGATAACATTTTTACTTTCACTTACCCTAAGTGAAATATAAGTAAAAGGGAAATTATTGTTTTCGTTTTTGGGTCCCTTGAATACAACCATTTTTCATGTCCAGCAACTTGGATGGGTGAGTGTTCAAAATATCGTTCTCAAAATAAACAAATGATATTTAATGATTTGTCGACATAAGACAAAGTCATGTGTTGTTTCACACCAGATGTTTAAAATATAGTTAATGTGTTATCATCCAAAATTTATAAATCATTAAATTAATTGTCACATTTCGCGTGTAGGTGCAAATAACTGGAACCGGATATAATATCATGCTTAGCACCAGAGCACTCGACACAAAGAGGTAAAGGCAGAAGTTTGTTTGCACGTATTGTAGAATGATGGTGACTATGATGAAAACCATGTTTTCACAAGGAAACCGTGAAATTTATGTGAAATGTAGGAAAAGTAATAAAATTATAACCATTTGTTTCCTTGAATGTGTCAGATTGCCATTGACCATTTTATTATTCATCATATACATTTTTGTGTCCTTCATTGAAGTTTCTAATCTATTCTTGATTGTTGAATCACTTATGACATTTTCTACATTCATGTCATTAACTTAACAATGCATGATGTTGATTTCACATTCATTACATTTAAGAAATATACAGGGTTGCTTTGAAATGGTTTCATTTATACTATTTTTAAATCCTATAAGCCTATTTTTTTAAAAAAAGGATTAATATTTAACTATTATAAAAAAGATTTCTGACCGTATAAATCTAAAGTAAATACAAATATAAACGGAGAACATAAATGTGCAAAACTCATTTAAATTCAGCAATTCTCTAACAATAATTAAGAAATTTTTCAAAATTCAAGTTTAACCTTATAAAAAAAATCTAAATTTTTTGTTTATATTTTTATGAATGCATGTGGGGTGGTTTAAGTTTCTGAAAGTATTTCAGAGCAATCCTGTATAATATAACTTCGGATATATGGAAAATGTGTTTTGAAAATTGGTTCCTTCCTATGCAGAAATGAATTGGCTGTAGTTGAAAATATTTTGAGAAGTTGTGTATTCCATTCATTTATTTGTTGTTTTTACAATTTTATCTTTGTTTAAAAATTACGTTGTAAAAATGATTATACAAGTATTTATATAAATGAATACATTTTACAGTATACAAAAAAATGGAAGACGCAATGAAAAAACATTCTGATGCTGATGTTATGGTTAATTTTGCATCATTACGTTCTGCATATCAAAGCACAATTGAAACTATGGAATATCAACAAATAAGAACAATAGCAATTATAGCCGAAGGTATTCCTGAAAATATGACACGAAAACTAATCAAAACTGCTAATGAAAAGGACGTTTCTATTATTGGACCCGCTACAGTTGGCGGACTTAAACCTGGTTGTTTCAAAATAGGCAATACAGGAGGTAAAAGCCGATAATTCTCACAACCAAGCAGAACTCTAAGAAATATTTTAATTTTAGGTATGATGGATAATATTTTACATTCAAAATTGTATAGACCGGGAAGTGTTGCATATGTATCAAGATCGGGCGGAATGTCGAATGAACTTAATAATATTATATCTAAGGCTACTGATGGTGTTTATGAAGGTGTCGCAATTGGTGGTGATAGATATCCGGGTACCACATTTATGGATCATATAATGAGGTTAGTGCTCTTAAGCAATTTTGGAAACTAAATTTACTGGCGTTTGCAACATGCATTGAACTAATTTATGTATAGGTATCAAAGAGACGATGCAATTAAAATGATTGTGTTACTGGGCGAAGTTGGAGGTGTTGAAGAATATGAAGTCTGTGAAGCACTTGGGAACAAGTCGATTACAAAACCATTAATTTCATGGTGTATCGGTATGTTTCTTGATAAAACTCTATCAAGTGAAAATCATAATTAATTTTTAGGTACCTGTGCCGACATGTTTTCGTCAGAAGTTCAATTTGGGCATGCAGGTTCATGTGCGCAGTCTAATAAAGAAACAGCAATGGCAAAAAATGAAGCTCTTAAAAAAGCCGGAGCTTTTGTTCCTGATTCATTTGACACATTGGGTGATTTAATTCAAAATGTATATGGAGGCTTAGTAAAGAAAGGAATCATAACACCAAAACCAGAAATGCCTCCTCCTACTGTTCCTATGGATTATAGTTGGGCTAGGGAATTGGGACTTATTCGAAAACCAGCTAGTTTTATGACTTCTATATGTGACGAAAGAGGTCAAGAGTTACTTTATGCAGGTAAGCATGTTTAATTTATGAACAAGGACATAAAATAAAATAATTATAATCTTAACTTTCAGGCATGCCAATATCTGATGTTTTAAACAAAAATGTTGGAATTGGTGGGGTCATATCTTTGTTATGGTTTCAACGGTGCCTCCCTGCATATGTTTGTAAATTCTTTGAAATGTGTTTAATGGTAACAGCTGATCATGGCCCGGCTGTTTCTGGTGCACATAATACTATTGTTTGTGCACGTGCAGGTAAAGATCTAGTATCCAGTCTTGTTTCCGGTCTCCTTACAATCGGTGATCGATTTGGTGGTGCGTTGGATGGTGCAGCACGACAATTTAGTGAAGGTTATGATGCAGGTTTGTTTACATGTTTTATTGAGAATTATTTGGATGTAATACATCTTGTTTAGGTATACATCCTGCCGAATTTGTTAATCAAATGAGAAACAAAGGACAATTAATTATGGGTATCGGACATCGAGTAAAATCAATCAATAATCCTGATCAACGAGTAAAAATTATTAAAGAGTATGTTTTGGAAACATTCCCAGCCACTCCTTTACTACAGTATGCCTTAGACGTTGAAAAAATAACCACTAGCAAAAAACCTAACCTTATTTTGAATGTAGATGGTGTTATTGCAACTACATTTGTTGATATGTTACGAAATTGTGGTAGTTTTACAAGGTAAGTTTTTAGTTTATGTTTTTGAAAGAGTTGCAATATGATTTATTAATGCAGGGAAGAAGCCCAAGAGTATATTAACATTGGTGCCATAAATTCACTCTTTGTATTAGGACGCTCAATTGGATTTATAGGTCATTATATGGATCAAAAGAGGTTAAAGCAGGGATTATATAGACATCCTTGGGATGATATTTCGTATGTTTTACCAGAGCAATATAATAATTAAATTAAATGGGAGACTTTGATATAAGTAGAATACAAGCTTTAAAAGTTAAATACTAGTGCAAGTACAAGATAATTGTTTCTTATATATTTTTGTATATTTTAAATGTTTGACATTTTTTTATGTAAATCATCCAAAAGATGGTTAAGGGTTGATTCAAGGAGAGGTTCATCTTCAATTTTATTAGTATTTCCAGTTTTTATGCCATAACAGTCATTTTCTGTAAATGTAAATGTGTATGTTTATATAATGTAATAAACTGTATTATTTATTAAACGTTTTTATTGTATATTACATATTATTTCTTAAAATATATAACGGATGTAGACGTTTATTAACTATTGTTATTACATTACGTGTGGCGTTTTTCATCTTTTACCATAATATGCTGCAACAAAATAAAAATTATTAAGGATATTAAATAACACTTCCTAATTACAAAGGTCATTTTTTAAGTAAGAACTGTTTGAGCATCAGTCATGCAGATATTTGTCCGAGAGCATTGTAAAGTCAGTGGCCTACTACTACACATTGCTGTGTGAGTCAGTTGTTTGTTTATACTGCATTGTTCATGACCTTGTTAATTGAAAATGCTATTAACTGTGGAAGTCTGTGCTGTGATTAGATTTTTTTAATGTAAAATAATGTCCATCCCACTGTGGCAGCTCATGAAGGTCTCCTGAGAAAATGTCATGATTGATGGGAATACATGCGTCATGTAGATGGTTTAATGAAGGAAGGACCAATGTCCACAATGAAGAAAGGTCAGGGCAGCTGATTATCATTGTTAAGGATTTGATACAAGTTTTTATAACCATGTGTTGATACATCATTTCCTCGAGTATCGTGATTTATGATTTATAACATTGTTATTGCACAAAATAAAATGTATGGTGCATTCATTGCCATTTTTGGAGTGGTGATGAATTTTTAATCCATATTGTGACTGGAGATGAAACTTGGATCTGTCGCTATACACTGGAGTGAATGATATTCCAATTTACTGACAAAATTGCAAAAATTCAAGCACATTCATTCAGTCAGAAAAATTGAGGTTCTAGTCTTCTGGGATCAAAAAGGCATTTTTTTGGTTGAATTCCTCCCGCAAGGAATATACCATAAAGGCAGTAGTATATTGTGAAATATTTGCTAATCTCAGGCGAGTCATCCAAAATCACTGCCAAGGCATGCTCTCAAGCAGTGTTTGCTTGCTTTACGACAATGCTCTGCAACAGATAACTATGGTACTGGTTCTGTTTCAGTGGAAAAGTCTGGATCATCTCTCTTATAGTCCTGATCTTGTTCCTTCAGGCTTAGCAAATGAAGAGTTGGTTTAACAAACAGGCAGTAGAGTTCTTTGATGACAGTATAACAAAACTAGTGTCAAGTCTAACCAAGTGCCTAGATCTGAATGTTGACAAGTACAAAAGTAAATTAATGTTGTGGTTTTATTTCCAATTGTAATTTTGTTAAAAGTTTTCTTGCCTATATCGCAAAATGGTTCTTACTTAAAAAATAACCCTCATAAATCATTCATTTCTCACTTAACTGAAATGTTTTTGATTTAATTAATTACATAAAAATGACAAGAATTTTTGAAATTCTTAAGAGTTTCTAATTCCAATGGTACCAAAAAGTAGTCAATTAAAAAATGTGAACGTTATTAAACAATTTAAAATTTATACATAGGATATAGCATAAAAATTTAAAGAAGTATTTATAAATAAAATAAACATCACTGATGCAAAATATTTTAACTTATGCCTAATTCCTGCCATTACATTCATTAATTGTAGGTGAAGCTTAAAGTAAACAAGCATTCTTAAATGGTTATTAGTTGAAGAATGAGTAATACATTTAAACAAAAAGCCAAATTTTCATTGGATAATTTAAAACTCAGGTAGTGCCCCGTATTTATTTACCGGAAGTGTACATTTTGAAGATGCCAAAAGGATTAAAAAAGTAGGGAATTTTGTTACACAAGCAACCAAAAAAATTCTAAGGCAAGATTGACTACTTGTTGACCATTGGAAAGTGTATTAAAAGAGAATAGGAATGTAGAGAAATGACGACTTAAGTTTGTATAATTAACAATAAATATTTTTTGCGGGTTCAAAAGCACTTCCATTTGAAACAGCTTCATACATTTTATGTACTTTTTAAATCTAATTAAAACATAAGTTTGCATATACAGGGCTATTACCGAGTATTGACGACCCTGAATGTCCCAAATAGGCAACCCAATTTACACTTTCATAGGTCGCTATTCCAATACAAAAACATATATACCTGATTTGTCATATT
>JAHWXV010385648.1:0-16351 GCA_024586415.1 Phrixothrix hirtus | reverse complement strand
AGCACCCTAAACTAACAGTTTGGCCAAAAAGTTAATTTTAAAAAGTGTCTTACGTGTATCCAGTTTGCTTTTTTCGCTCTTTTATTCTGCCAATCCTTCTGGACGCTGACCTTTCTTGTAGCGTTGTCTATTTTCTCTTTCTTCCAAATTTTGCTTACTTCCTCTATACTTCAGCTTTCTTAATACTTCTCCCCTTTTTCAGTAATATTCAGCTTACACTCTCTTCTAACGCCTTAATTGTTTTCGGTACGAGTTTTTCCACGTCCGATAACTTTGCGGTTCAACAAAAGATAACTTGTTTATTTTTGCTCTGTATACCTTGATTTTTCTTAGAAAAACTTCATTAGCAACCATACAACACCTCGTCATTGGATGACGCCTTTTATTTATTTGCTTTGGTTTGTACGACAGTCTTGTTTTTATTAATTTAGCGTCTATCTAAATATTTTCTTATGTAACATGGTTATGACAGCAAATTTAATGATTTATCTGCCTAGTTACTGTATTTAAAATTTTGAAATTAATTTAATAACATTTAGGGATTTTATTTACTGACATTAACCTAAATAAACTAATTTTGACAGTTTGATAACTTCAGGTAAATTCATTTATTAACACATTTTTATTTTAAATATACATGACGTTGTCTAAATTGTAGGTTTAAAATTTTAATAAAGTTCCTGTGATATAATTTTGTATTTTAGCTAAGCGATCGCTCAGGTATATTATACTTTACGTAAATCGCCGTTAATTGACAAAATTGGACACAGCAATATGTATATTTATTAAGTTCACCCGAAACGGCTGTTTTCATTATGAAGTAATAAATTTGGTCGCAATTTATTTTAATTTCACAAATTATGCCATAAAAGTACTAACCCTTTTTATATTAATTTATTCACTGTCTTAATTTGTTCAGAAATGATTTCAAAGATGTAATTACGATACAAAGCACTCATTTTACATACTTCGATTATAGAGTAGGGACTTGTGTACGTACATACGTATATACGTATATAAAATTAATACAAAGTAAACTATTTTAATTACCTGGTTCAAAAATAGCAATTTGTCAGTTCACAAAAAGCAGTTAAAAGTAGGTAGGTACCGATTAAGTTTACCAGATGTTTAGACGTGCTGTTTATTTTCAGTTTATAAAATTATGGTCATCTTAGACGTTACAGCGGCAGATGCATTAAATTGTTCTCAGGCTAATTATAAACAAACAGACCCTTAAAAGTTCAAGTATTGGATGCTAAAATGTTCAGAACTCTTTAAGACAATCACATATTTCGTTAGGCTTTGGTATAGTGTTATTTCTAATTAATTTAAACAAAATCTCAATGCCAGGACATATCTGTCAGTATCCTGAATGCAATAAAAAAGTCATCAAATATAAAAATGTACAGATTTCCTGTTAGTGATTAATATGCTCTTGCAGAAATTGTTGGTAAAATCAGGTAAATTAGTTAAGATGCGTTTATTACAATTTTAGATTTGAAATCGAGAATCTAGCGCCATAAATGTAAAACTAGCCCCAAAATATTTGTAAAATTATTAACAATTAAATTGCGTTCCACTAGCTTAATGCTTTTTTGACCATAACACATAATATCGTTGAAATTCTAGCGCCAAGTTATGTTTACCTAGCGCCACCAAATTAAGAGCCAACCCTACAGTAGTTTTAGAGATAAAACCAAATGAAGAAAAAACAAAAAGTTCGCCATGGTTGAACTTTGCCGAAATATTTTGCATGCATGTTCTTTTGAGCTAGCACCGTCAAAGTAAGAGCTAGCGCCACAGCGGTTTCCGAGACATGACTAATTAAAGAAAAGGGAAAGTTTACACCATAATCGAATTTTGCCGAAATATTTTGCATGCACGTTCCTCTGAGCTAGCGCCATTAAAATAAGAGCTGAATCCACGACGGTTTCTGAGATAAAACTAATTGAGGAAAAAGTGAAAGAATTCGTCATGGTTTGAATTTTGAAGAAAATTTGTGAAATAGTATATTTGGGCATTCGATAGTATTTTGAAACCTTGCATATTAATATTTATTGATTATTCAGAGAATAGTTCTCGCTTCTTAAAGTAGTTGAGCCAATATTTGCCGTTCTTGGTTCCAGTTACACCATTTTAATTTAATTTAAGATATTGAACTTCATTAATCATGAAAGTGTAAGAAATTTTATCTAGTTTGGTTCATTTTTCTATAAAAAATGAATATTCTAATTTTTGCCATCTACCTTTGGTAGGGTTAAACACGGTAGGAGAGAATCGTTTTGGAAAATATTTATAGGAAGATTTTTACATATTTTAACGTAGGTAGCTCACTTCCAAAATTTATAACAATAATTGACTGGCACCCCATATTATTCGAGTTGGATATGTGTACAATATTATACCATTTTAAATAAATTTCTTATAAATTTTATCAAGCACTGTATATTTCAATCTTTATTTGACATTTTAATTGCAGATGATCCTCTTTGCATTAAAATAATATAAAATATGATATAAAGAGCTCAATGTTAACGCTCAGCTATTAATTTTGTGGCTCTAAGTGAATATTACTTGACGCTAGAGTTTGAACGATGTTAGGTGCCATGGTCAAAAAGTATTAACCTAGCGGCACCCAACTTTAGTTGTTAATAATTTTACAAATATTTTGGGGCTAGCTTTAGCTTTAATGGTGCTAACAGTAGTTGGTTTGGCGCTAGAATTTCTATAGGAAATTCAGTCGTGGTGCCGCTATATTAATGGAGCCGTCCCGTCGTATACATACGGTGACTTAAATGATGCAGGTTATAGAAAACTACACATTATTTGGAAGAAAAGGTAAATAATAAACATAGAGACGAAAGGTAGATAAACTTTAATAACTTATAACGTTATTAAGCCTTATACACTAAAATTAAAACGAAATTTTAATAAGTAACATATTATAAACAAAAATCGAAATAATATTCAAAAATTAGCTCACATATTTCAGAAATTCCAAGAAAAGGAAAGTGAAAGGCACTTGTAGAATTCACGTACGCATTCCCCTCTGCATTAAATATTTTTCAAGTTTCATAAATATGCAAAAACTTTAGGTATGCAGATATTACTTTTTAAATTCAAATGTTTTGTGCAGAATACATTTATATCGAGTCTTTTTTTTTATCAAATACAGTTTAAATCTAAAAACTGTTTAAATTATTAACGAATACAGAGACTTACTTATCTGTAAACAGTTTTACTTGTCCATTTGAACATAATTTTCGTGTTTCAATAAAAAATTTAATTATTGAGTGGTGAATGCCGAAACGGCGCTATGCTGGATATTTTGAAAAAATTACCGCTACCATGATATTTTTAGGGAAATTTCAGTTTAACAAACTACTCTCTAAAATGGGAGTCCTTATAAAAATTAAATAATCTGCATAAGTTATGACTTTAAGTCTGTTAGCATTAAATACAAGGTTGTTATGGGCTTAATTAGAAAATTTGTAACCTTACGGTATATTAAATATTAAATTTTGAAGTGCATTACATAATCCGGATAAATTGTTACTTTAAATCTGTTATCATTAATATTAAAACTAATATGCCCACTCTTTACTGTAGACTAGAAATGAATGGAAGTTGTTTGAAGCAATCCAATCGTGAAAACAGGCATTTCCTTTGTTTAAAACTGAACTCAAAAGAAGCCTCTTGAAGGTGTACAATTGAACTTTGTCCGGCATGACTATTGCATTTGGAATCTTCTTTGTTCTAGAACGTTGTGACGCTTTGGAAATTCGGGTCGTTAGCGCTGTCCTCAATGACTAATTCATCTGGAATCTTCTTTGTTCTAGAAGGTCGTGACGTTTTGGAAATTTTGGGAGAAACGTAAATGCCCCAAATTATACAAGGTGATCCATCTTTAGCATTTATACACACAACATTCCGTATTAAATAACCCTAGAGGCCGTATTGCTTCGTTCGGCGCCAAAATTTAAAAAAATCACCAGATTTCAAATATAGACGATAAATGTTAATATATTTCACACTAATTTCAAAATGGCAGACGAAAAATACCACATTTCAAAACAAAAATACCTAAAGTCCCCAGATTTCACACAAATTCCAAGATAGCCGCCGAAACTCCGCCATTTTGAATCGATCCGCCATATTTAGTTCAGCCATTTTGATTCCGTCCGCTATTTTGTTTCTATCCACCATTTTGATTCCGTCCGCCATTTTGTTTCTATCCGCCATTTTGATTCCAACCGCCATTTTGATTAGATCAGCCATAGTTATTTACATCTTATTCTAAAACATCCTGTATATTTCATAAACCAATTTCGAAATACTCTGTATATTGCGAAAATCGAATTTCGGAACGCCCTGTATATTACGAAAAGATTTATTTTGAAACACCCTGTATATACATCGGAATGCGGAAGTGTCATTAAAAAACGATTAAAAAGCAATTAAAAAGCCATTAGAGCTGTCCCTATTCTACTAGCGGCTTTCCAAATTTATTATCCAAATGATTATCACATGTGTAGAGTTCGATTATGCGTTGTACCGTGGAACAAAGTTTATTCATTATTTCAGCAATTTCTCGTTGTGTTCTCCCATTTTAAAAATAAAAAATGAGCAATTCGCGTTCTTAAATAATCGTATGTGTACCCATTTTCACGCAGGTAATTAAATGAACACAAAACACTGTTCCGTCTCCCAAATGGAATGTTAGAGATCTCCCTGAGAGTTAAACTGACAATTTACCTTACTTTAAAGTATGCAATTCCAACATTTAATTGTTATATCATTTAAGTTGTGAGTTAGCTATTGAGTATTCTTTCGATTTTTGTTTATAAGTTGCGTTTTAGGGTTTTCTTTTAATTTTTGTATAGAATGCTTAACATTATGAACTATTATGAGAATTTTGTAGTACGAGAAATAAGAAAAAATCCGTTTATAGCTAATGTTTAAGTTGCATAAAAAGTTAAAAATGTTACGATATAATATAATAATTTTTATTACCAAATATGTTGCTAGTAATTTTAATTTAGTTGCTAGTAATTCTTGTACATAAAAAAAGATAAAAAATTACTAATTTCTTTTAAATACTAATATTTGATTATTCAGATTTGCAAGAAACATATTTTTCATAATTAAACTGCATAATAGCTTTCTTAAAAACATTCACGTATTTTAAAATACACTTTATGTATGAATCATTATTAGCATTGACCTTGTATATAAAATTCATGTTAGTGAACGTCCTAAATCAACAAACTTGCATCGCGATGACCTTGTGTACATAAACAAAAATATCGTACTCCATTCTGAATTGCTTTGTATGCATTTGTATGTATTAATTACGTACGAAACCTCCTCAGACTATTAAATGAACTTAACCTTGATTATCGAAAATACGATATTTCACGCTTTTGAACAGCGTACAATTTATAACTATAATATGATTTTTTAACGCCATATGAAGTGTCAATCTTAGTATATAAAATCAATGGTATTACTAATATAGCTAACATTTTTAATCATTCTTTAAAGTTATTACTCTAAGATACGGTACGCTGACATTGTGTATTCGATTTTTATTCAAAGTTATTGGAAGTTAGATTAATATTCAATTTTTCTTCTATTTTCAATTCTACAGAATACATTAACTAATTAGTAATCCTTATCTGAATACTAATTCTTCATATTTAATTTTATTTTGATTGATTAATACATGTAAATTGAATTAAATTATTATTCCGTGGTTTGAATTTCGTATCGTTTCGGGAAAACCGATATTGCTTTCGGACTTATGGATAATGGTACTTCATTTCGTTCTTCTTAACTAACCTCCCCAATAAAATTCACGTTTAAAATTATCATTCGTTATACTTAATTATTTTTAGTTTAAATTCTTCAAAATTTGAAGTATGTGCTTAATTTGCAGTAAATCAAGAATTTTTTATTAAATAAATTTCAACACATATTATTGTCAAGCTGTCTGACTTTCAACTAATTTTTATGAAGGTTTCAGGAAACCAGATGGGTGAATAGGAGTTGATAATCCGAGTATTCCATTTTGAGCCGTGTAGAATTTACTAGTGTTAATTATTGAATTTTTCTTCTATCGATTGAAATTGTAAATCGGTTTAAAGAAAACATCTTTAAAGGAATAATTTGGCGTGACTCACATTGAATTATTATATAGTTCGTATAATCTACGACCTTCGATTAGAGGTCATTTGAAATTTAGCATAAATGAAACTTTTGTTACAAAGTCTAAGATAGCATAAGATATGCACAGTTTTATTGTGACTCAGCTCTCTACGAACGGCAAGACCAATGCCTGATAATTAATTAATTAATGGTTGAACGATTTATAATTCAATTTTAGAAAGTTTCGATTTATAGCAGGTGATCCTCAAAATGGATGTGAGGAGGGGCTCCGCTTTTTTAAAATGGCTTTTTAATTTTTAATTTCGAGTAAACGTTTTTGGGTTGGTTTTTCAAAATTAAGGGTTTTTAAATATTTCGGATAAAATCAAGAATTTAGCTTCAAAATTAAATAAATGACATTCAATAAATTTTATTATTGGGTTTTCAATCAAGTATTGTAAGTTTTACATTTCAATTATTATTATTGTATAAATTTGAATCAAGATACAATTAAGAATTAACATAATTTATCAGTAATTAATTGTTGTGCTAACTTGCATTGAATTCTTTTACATATTAGAACGATTACTGCTTTCCCTTTCTCTGTTTATAGGTTTGTTCGAACAAACATTGCTGTTTCCAGAAGTCAGCTTCAGTAATTACATTACAATCAAGGCGGCATTCCGTTATTTTGAGATTGGACCAAGTTGACACAACAAACGTATCGGTATCGTAAATATGCTTAATAATTGCTTGACTATTTACCAAATTACTATTGTTATTTAAAAGAGATGGTTCATAAAACTACGTATAAGTAATATTAATTGTAAACCTTTGAATTTTGATCACTTTTGTGATTTAAATTGTTATTTAATACATTATATTGTTATTTTTATGAGTTATCATTTTTTTTCTTGTGCAAGGCAACTACAATTGCGAAGTAAGCCTTTTCTATCACATTTCATCTTTTTATCATAGTTAAAATCTGGCAAATTAATTTTAATTTGTCTTGCGACTTCTGGATAATGCTTACTAAGCAATTATTCCTGGAACCTACATGAAATACGAGCTAGCTCATATAAGTAAAGTTCTTAACTACTTTATACCTCGGTACATTTTTTTTTTACCCGTAACCTTACCCAATGTATCATGGTGCACTGAAATAGCTACATCTGGAGTGATTGAGTGATTTCCCACTAGGCCCATTTGCCTTAATTTATTTTTTCTGAAAGGCGCTAGAGCTTTTCTGCCCCTAGGATGTGCTGCTGTTATTGAAAATTCAGAGGTAGATAAATAAACATTATGTAAATAAAATAAACTCTTTTACTTTAATTTACTAATTATCCAAGGAATATAATCAATTACACTTGTATAAATGGCCGATGGATTTTCGGCAATACAGTTGATCGGACTAAACGATTCAATACCAGCAACGTACCAATATATACCGCCTGAGTAATAATGTACATCCATCACAGCGCCGCCACTATCACCTCGACAAGAAATGTTACGGGTTTCTCTACCTACACAGAATTGCTTGTCCGTCAATGATATATTTTGATTCTTCGTCAAACATTCATTGTTTGATGTTAACGGTACCTGAAAATATATTGTTTAAATCGTTAAAAGGAGCTTTAGCTAATACATTTACACTAAATTTTTGTTTTATGTTACTCTCGATGCTATTTTTAGTAAATCCCCACCCTGCTCTAGTTAAATAAGAATTCTCAAGGTCAGTCTTAGAAAGATCTGGAAATGTCGGTAAACACACAGGTCGAACAAAGTCTGAAAATGTTGGTATGTATCGACTTACACATGTTGTACTTACCTATTTTAATTTACAAATTTTTACAATATTACCTGTGAATTGTACAAATTTATCTAATCTCAGTAGAGCAACATCATTTTGATTATTATCCGGATTGAACTCCTCGTGTACAAGACTTGCTTCAATTTTTAGATTTATAGGTGGGTCATTACAAATTAATTCATCATATTCTTCAATACAATCAATATCCTTTTTGATATCGTATTCTCCTAAACGTACCGAAGTGCTATTTAAAAAATACTAATTAGACGAAATAATTTATAAATGGAGTTATTACAGTGTCCAGCCCTTTGGTAAATTTGTGACGCAATGAGCAGCCGTCAATATGTATCTCTCATTAATAAGAGCTCCCCCGCAATGAAATTCCAGACCACTTGCTATAATAAAATTAATATAGGTACGTTAATTCTTAGAAAAAACTAATTTCTTTTTACGAGTTGTATATTGTAAAGCTGCAATCCAAGCAAATTCGTTAACTTCAGTAATTTCAGATATGATGCGGTATCCTATACTAACTCCACAAACATTGTATCTGGGAAGAAATTTAGATACCATATCGAATTCTAAAATGAATAAATAGTTGGCAACCGAAAATATAAGAACTGAATGGTACCTACCTGGCAAAGGAGATGCAGTATGAGTATTCTCATATGCCACATCATCACTTATATCACAACAAACCTTGGGTATCTTCTTTTCAAAACCGCATTGAATAGACAAAAGGTAATTTTTAATATTTTCACTTATAGGGTGAACCTTTACCAGTTGCAGTGTTTGTGGACATTTGTCGATTGCAATACATTGTCCCAATTGATTCTGCGCAGTTTTACAACTATCCAATAATATGCTTTGATGACTCACTATTCATGTACAAAAAATTGATGAACATAAATGTCTTTCAAGGTAAAGTTATGAGAAATTACTTACGAGCAATATCATTTTGCAAAACACAGACACCGATTAATAAATATAGAAACATCGTATACACACACTTTGCAGTATTACACGAGATTGATCTAAAAATATTTATCTTTCATGATTATATTTTATTTGAAAACATAAGGCTTCATCCGATTTACATACATATTACGCAAGTATAGTATTCTTTCTAGGTATTAGCTAAAAATAAAACATTATATTTTAATTTATGGAAATTCGATTTTGTTGTCAATAGATAAATTTACTACTTAAAAACAATTTTTAGTTATTTATAGATTAGCATTAATAATATTTATGATAATTTGCTCATTTGGTAAAAAAATAGGTGGTTAATTCAGTTATGTTGAAAAACCGTTTTTTCCTATTAAATTTAAAATAGCATCCTAATGTACTGGAAATACCCAATTAAAATACAACGAAACTTTTAGATAATATAGTTTACAATTCTAAAGAAAACATGAAAAAACCATGTCGCAATTACCCATATTTATAGATGACGACAGAACACAATCAAAATGTTTAAAACATGTGTTTGCTGTTTAAAGAATTATTTTTATTTAAACCCTGCAATTTAATAATCAATGTGCATTTTAGATCTTGAATTTAATGTAAATTTAGCAATTTTTCTAATTACTTTATGTATTACAATGAATTTTTTCCTTCGAGACTGTGGGCTCCTGTGTACTTAAAAGAATACATATTACGCAACTAAAAATACACCAATCAAATTTTAGCTTTTCATAGTTGCAGTTAAAATGTTTAAAAAAGAATTCGGTATGGACAGGTGGAATAGCATAAATTTATAATCAGTAGTTTTATATATGTACATTTTTTAATTAATTACGGATGAAAACACTCTAGATTTTTCAATATTACTCTTCCGTTATTAATTAAACAAATATGGATAAAATGATTATTTAAAAGTTTATATTATTGTACTTCTTTCACGGAATAATTTATTTAAACTTTTGCAACTATTAAAAAATAATAATATTTGATATTGCATAATGTAATAATCAAATATTAATTTTTAATAGTTGCAGTGCAAATTCTTGAAAAATAATTCCGTAGGGACAAATGAAATAGTGTGAATTGTTTTAATTGAAAACAATATAAAATTAATTAAACAATTAAGTAAATTTGAGATTTTCTCTGAAGGTTGTCTGGTCTACCTTAATATTGTTAATTTATTTACGTCAGTTCCCACCTCCGAAACTAAAATCATTTTACAAAATATATTAATAGACTCACAAGTTAATGATGACACCATAAAAACTTTAATTGCACTTTTCAATTTGTGCACATAGAACAAATCTACTTTAAGTTTAATAATACCTGCAATAAAACAACTCTGAACATGCGAAACCCTTTGAACCCAATTTTTTCTCAAATATTTCTAGATAACTTAGAACAAATCATAATAGAAAATAATTAACTATTTAACAAATATATCTAATTTTACTTCAAATACGTATATGACATTCTTGTACTTTTCCAAGAATCTCTCCTTGAGCTACAAGAATCTACCAATTTTCTTAAATACATAAAATCATTAAATTTACATAAATTTCAATAATAAATAAAAGATTAAAATGCAAAATATTTCACAAAAAAAATAAACATAGGTCTTATCTTCAATTATAAATTAAACAGCTCATTATCCGATAAATTATCAACGTTTCATTGTTTTTTCCATAGAGTTTTATCAATACCTTTAAACTAAACAATCAAACAATAAAATAGCGACTATTTTCCTCATAGCTCAAAAAAATAATTACTCCATCTAATTAATGAAATTAATCTTAAACGCCTCAAAACATTTTCTATCAAAAAGTTAAATACTCTTAATAAAGTCAATGGTAATAAACACAATCTCGCATTTATTACAATTATCTGAAAAGATAACCAAGCTATTGGAGCAAAACAGACTTTTAATATTCTTCAGGTACTTACTTATTAACCTATAAAACCTGTCTTGAACGAATAATATTTACACTATTTACCTAGACCGTACCTGTAAAAGGTTTAGCAGACGTTTCATCGAACACCTCAGACACAGAAAAACATTCAATAACACCGCACCTTCTTCAATTTCAAGGCATTGTGCTGACAACAAAAAATCATTATCCACGACCTTAAGGGTGCGCATCACTAAAATTAAATTTCATTACAAAGTATTTAAAGTTACATACTTTTAATTCCAAACATAACAATTGTCTACCTGCTCTGCAAAGGATTAAAATTTGTACTATTCAAAGAGGATTAGCATTCCTTTCATGGCATGCATTATTTACTATTTTGGGAAACAGCTGAATTTTATAAAGTGATTTGTTGTATATACCTAATTGCTAAAGGATATTTGGTAAAGCATAAAGAGTGGCAATCTTTTTATTTTTATTTTTAAAAAAATTATGTTATTTGAATTAGGAAAAGCTCAAATAAATTAGTTTTATTTAGCTTTGTATACATGTATAAGTTTATTTCGCTAATTTAGTTAATTACACCTTGACAGTACAAAAATAATTAGTAGATTTTACGTTATATTTAATGATTATAAAATGAATTTCTCGAGATTCATTTATTTTGAATAAGTTCCATATACTTTATATTATAAGAGTACTTATACAAGCTAGTCAATTAACGCATGATCTTCAACATATTTCAATTACCCCAATAATTAATAAACAGTATGTTTTTGTCAGTAATTCACTTCTGAAAAATCTTAACACTACACCTACATATACTTATAGTCGGCCGTAAGACAATTAGAAGGCTTACTTATATAAAGATCTTTAAAAATAGCTTTTACCGATTAAACATCTAATTAAATTTCAACGTAAAATATTCTAAGAAAAATTTTCAAAATAATAATAAATTTATTGAAATACGGTAAATAATAGGGAAAAATAGAGTCTTTGAATGGTCATTTTGTTATTGTTATATCGAGTGCATTTGAGTTGTGTTATAATAATATTGTAATTCTGCGTGTTTTTTGTTTTTCTATTTTTGATTCTGATTTGATTTTGATTATGTGTGAATTATGCTACTCTATTTATGACTACTTTGAGTACTTGTAGTAACTAATTTTGGTTTATGACTTTGTGACCTAGGTATTTGAAAAACAGAAGTGCTTTATATGAGCTTTCGGTGTGTATTGCACTGTCAATAACTTGTAAACTGTGTATGTTGACAGTTGCAAATATAATAAAAGTAATGTGGAAATTAATTTAATAAAGGACCCTAAACATGGAAATTATTTCTGTCGAAAACCTAAAAATCGCAAATCGTTTTTAAAAAAAATACATGCGGCTTGGTTTGCTAATGCGAACCCATCGAACCAGGTTGTTGTAGATGTCATCACGGATGAAAATCTTATTGTTAATAATATAAATCAACATGTATCAACTGAAGATACCGAAATATTAGTTTTGAAGAATAGTTCTAAATCACATACCAAAGGATGTGATTCTGTATTAAATGAATGTAAAGTGAACGACAAATCAATAAATTTCCAAGATTGTTTAGTTAATGTTAGGAAATCACAATCACAAAATCGCTTCAAAGTTTGGTAGTAAATATTTCACATCGCGAGAAAAAAGAATATCTCATTACAGGAAGATGAATTGTAGATATCGAATATTTATTTAAATCACTACAATCTCTAAATCACGAAGGTTTTGAGTGTAGCTTCTTTAATTTACAACTCATGAGAGAACGTAGAATTGGATATTTAAGTACCTTTGCTACAAAATGTAGAATGTGTAATAAAAATGATACTATATACAACGAGGATACGCGCACCAAACAACCAGATGTTAACACAGCTACATTGGCAGGTAAGAAAATCCAACCATTCATTTTTCATTTTATACAGTGTACGTCCCAAGAAGGGCTGACACTCGTATTTTTGATTTTCCAAAAATATTTTATGTAAGTTATTCAGACCTTGTTGGTATTCCATTTTTATGAAAATGTATACAAAATTTCGATTCAAATTAAATATATATTTTTTGTAACTTTGTTCCAGGTACGCAAGCCATGAAAATTATGCCCCATTTGTTCACTACACACATAAATTTAAATTATACTTCTACTTTTACAGGATCTATTTCAACCCGAGAAGGCTATACGTGTTTGAATAAAATTACATCAGTGTTTAATATTCCTTCAATTTCAAGCGTAATATTCTTAAAATACCAACGAAAAGTATATGCTGACTTTAGGAAATTAGCTTAAACTGAAATGATTTCCGCTAGACAAGGGGAAGTACAACTATCAATGGACGCTGGAGACACAAGTGCTACTGGCTTTTCAATTATCACACTTGTAGTAGATGGAACTTGATCAAAACGTTCATATCGAACAAACTATAACGCATTGTCAGGTGTTGCGAGTATTATTGGATGACGAACCATTGGTGTCAAAAATAAGTTTTGCAGCGTGTGCGAGCATCAAGAAAATTCTGACCATGAATGTTATAAGAATTGGTCGTTCCACATCAGTCTTGAAAGCAGCTACAATAGTGGATGAGTTTAAGTCGTCAGTTGAAATACTAAGTTGGATAAATCGTAAAATTGTTGGCGACGGTGATAGCAGTGTTATGCGAAACATAAAAGTAGCGGCTCTCTATGGTTCTCAATTTGTCATAGAAAAGATAGTGTCGCAATCATATTTTGCGTAATTATTGCAACAAAATAAGAGACCTTTTGAAAAAACTGAGAATAGGTACAGAAATAAAAACGTATTTTAACAGTAATATTCAAAGATTCCGATATGGCCTTATAATTTAGAAAAACGCAAAATATTACTAAAAGCGAGAAAGTTTTATTGTTAAAGTAAGACATCTTAAATAGTCAATCATATTTGTGGAAAACATACAAACTGTGCCGATTATTTCTATACACGTGACAAAGATAAGTACAATATTTTGCCAGCAATAGAAAAAGTTTTATTTTTGAGGATCTACAGCTAGCGTTGAATCGCGTTGCTATGCATGCCAGCATCCAAATTGTGCAAGGAAGCTCTACTTTGTACTAAAATAAAATGCCGCAGATTATCTAACAAAAATAGTGTAGTAGGTCCTGATTAAGTAAGGCATGGAATAAGAAACGTTTAATCAGAAACGAAATAGTTTCCTTGAAGAACTTCAAAAAGAAAATCTGAATGAAGTTTAGAATTTAACCATAGGACAGAAGGACAATGCATACCATAAACAAATGAAAATAAAGCGATTAACAGCATCGAATTTTGGAAATATTTGTAAATTACGACGCATAACTTCCACGGAAGATACTGTCAAAAATTTCTACCAAGATTTCTTTTGGTTCAACAGCGACTCAGTATGGGTTGCAAATGAAAGTCGAACTAGACGAGATTTCAAAGAGACAACAGGATTAAATGTACATTTGTGTGGTCTTTCAATGATTAGTAGTCTTTTGACGTTAGAATGTCACGGTAGCACGGAATTGGATAATTACTTTGTACGTTACAACATTACATTTTCTAACAAAGCAATGAACATGATAAAAATTATGGATTAAAACTAAATTTCTTAAATTACCTAATATTAGAAACGGAGCTGTATTCGTTTTATTTACCTACCTGAATTCGTTTAATCAACAAGAACGTGCTTTTATAACATTATTTATAAATAGAGCACCTAACGGCAAGCAAAACAATTTGGTGACTTTATCTAAATATTTTTTTAAACAAATATTTAAAAAATATCGCGCCATGTGAACTGGTACCGAAACTGGCGTTTTTAAAAAATAATGTTAGTTATTTCTTAACATTCTATAATCACTTTTTGAATTAAGCGTGTTCTTAAATTAAACCAAGTTTGCGTTTAGTCCACACAACTTTACTTTAATATTAGAAATTGGTTTACGCTTAATACCTAAACCTTTTATGTAAGATGAAATTAAAAAAAAACATGTTTTACGCAAAATTTTAGATAAATATCTGATAAATGCAAGTATAATTATTCTTGAAATATTTAAAATATAAGAATATTGCTTAGATTTTCATCAATTCATTGAAAAGCTGTAATTGTTATTCCACTCGTCAAACAGGTGCATTCAATTACGCAGACGCATAACGCCGTAGCGGTGTAACGTCGCGTCGCGCTGCAATGTGAACTATGTTAGTACGCATTTTATCGTCTTGATGCTAATCATCTGACATGGTAAATCGAGCCCTTATCCAACATTTATTCTAAAAAAATTATAATTACAATGTAAAATAAGGTAATACCTTCTTAATTCCAAAACAATATAATTTTAATCAATTTAGGATTTCATTATTTTAATTTCCAACATAAACCTGAATACTGCAAACATTATCTACTACAACTTGCGCAAAATTCTTTGAAGAATAGGTCATTAAGGGGATCTGTTTGAAAGGAAGTAATCCTTCTGAATTATCTTTCCGATATTTACTTTTCAAGTAGGTGCTATTTATTTACGTTCATTAATTTCAAGGGATGTATAAACTATACTCTAGCTTAAACTTAATAGTGCATTTCCAGTGCGTTTGAGTGTACCGATGAGTGTATCATTTTAAGTTTAAGTTTAAGTAGTTTAAGTAGTGTAAGATTGTAATAAGTATTATTTAGCTAGCCTTAACATCGCAAGGCACATTCGTTAATGTTTTGCTTTTAACATGCATCCCAATAGGAATATAAATTTACTGTAATAGTACGCAAATTATTTAATTTAACTTAGTCTCGAAAGGCATATTCATTAACCTATTTTTTAGTAAAAATTCTGATTTTCTAGAATGTTATTTAAATACCATTCACTACACCATATTTTCCTTTCAGCATCGCCATCTTGAAGTCTATAGCTTTGCGATATCTCTTAGGAAAAAGTTTATTGCTCTTGAAAAGACTTAAAGGGTTCTGTTGAGAAATTCCATCATTTTGTATTTGTATATTCGTGTTTACGGTTACAGCACTAAATAAGTTTAACATATTCTAGATTTTGAAGTTATTTATTTTAGGACGTGATTTTTTAAAAGATCAAAAATTATTTAAATTGTTGGGTACATTTTCAAAAATTATTTCACTGGGCTGCCTCTCAGGATATAATTAAAAACAAGCCTCTATCGCCCCTTTAGAATTTTTATTAGCTAAAATGCAACATTCAACCGTATTGAACTTTCAAAATATGGATAATTTTCCATATCAGTGATGTTAGTCAAGAAATTGAAAGGAATCTCTAAATAACCAAATTATTTTGACAGACTTCGCAGGTCTGTTCATTACTGTATAAAGCAGAGTAATGGTGAGTAGCACAAATCTCCTAGGTTATAGCCACTGTCACGATTTCCCTAGATCGTGATTACTCGTCAGATCGATATTCATATTTTCTGTATCAAAATATATCGATACAGACGATTAATATTCCACAAGATCAGTAAATCATGATTTAATTAATT
>JAHWXV010385631.1:0-11142 GCA_024586415.1 Phrixothrix hirtus | reverse complement strand
TTTATGATGTTTCTTAATTTCCCTGACAATTCCCTGATTTTTCCCTGTACCTAACATTTCCCTGAGTATTCCCGGATTTCCAGGTCTGTCGCCACCCTGACACATACACGAACATAACCTTTAGATTCTTGTTAGGCCATTTCAAATTCTAATGCATGAACCAATCCACTAGCATAATACTTCGGGCGCAATAACCTTAGTGCTCGCCGTGTTTGTGAATCTCGAAGCCCATCAATAAACGTTTGTGCTCGAATTTGCTCGATGAAACTCTCTGAGACCATTGCATACGCTAATCTCACAAACCGTATAATTGGGGCTTCGATTTTTTGAAGGTTTTCACCAACTTTTTGTCTGGATAAGGAAACTTGCTGCGGGTGGTTGTCTTCAAAACGTATTTCCAATCTTCAAATCAGATAATCAAAGTTGTTTTATAGGTCGGCCTGCCCTCACGTAAAGCTAATTCGAACTCCTTTGCCTTTTCTTCTATGGTCCACTTATTAGATTTTGCAACTGCTACAAATATTTATAATATTTGGTCCAAGGCATTTTATCATCATTCGTGGGTGAGATGGGATCTTCTGCGATGCGTAAACACGTCGCCTTGTTGATGTCATTAAAAATATTATTAATTCGCATCAACATGACTAAGAATAAGTAAAATTGTATATATAAAATTCGTAGGAATAAATAATGTGAATTAGCTAGTTTTAACATCCCTTTAGACTAAGTTGATAAAATTATTCAAGACGGCAGATTTGCTAAAACAAAGGAAAGGTCAAAACAAATACGTGAGCAACTATAGATAGCAGATTAAAAATATACAACGAAATTTGCTTGGAATTCGCAAATCGACACTAGGCAAATTAAAGTGCGATCCGTGAGAAGCGACTAACAAAAAAACCACATTTAAACTCATTGGTATAAATTCAAAAAACAGGCAGGCGTATTGGATAAACCGACAGTAGAAAAGTTATATAAACCCAAGATAACATAAAATTAGCGTCTGTTTCCTGATCATCGAAAATCAATGAGAAATCGTTACAGACCAATTATACACTGGCCAAGTTCTCAACCAGTCAAAAAACGTTATCGTTGCGAATTAACCGCAAGGAGCTTAGGTCTCCTCAAATTTAGTAAGTAATTATAACACGACAGCGTGTGAAATACTAAAAAGTGCGGAAATTCACCACAATAGAGAAAACTTCGCTGAAAAATACAGAGGGTTAGTTCTCGATTTTAAATTAATTTGTTCATATTTTAAGCTAAACAATGGAACGTAGTTTTTATTACTCATTTATAAAATCTTTCATTCAAATCTAGCTACAAATAGCCAATACCTTTGTTTAGCTCAAGCTATGATTATTTAGTATTTAGAGTAAACAAAGTATTGACAAACATTTTTGTTGTAAACATTTGATTTGATTGTATCAAAACGAAATTTGATAACTTTTGATTTCATAAATTTAACTATTTTACATTTATTCAATTGTTGCATTTTTAATTTATTATATGTTATGTGTATATGTTATCATTTTTAATCTATTTTAATAAGTTGTTTTATAAATCATATGACAACTAACAAAAAACCTGAATAGGTAAAAAGGTAAACAACCGTACTCGTTCTACGATCCTCAGGCCACAGTGATGTGCTACTTAAATAATGAAATTTGCGTGGTCGATACTCTAATTCAAAATAAATAAACCGCTCGATCAACCACCTAATTGATAACAAATCAATTAACCGTCGCGGCCACCATTACAACCTGTTGCGTGTCCACTTCTTTTTGTTCTGCATAATGAAGCAAGAATATCATACTCAAAAATGCTAACTTCTTTGGCCGTTTTCAGTAGAATAAACTATTGGTGTAGATCAGAGATTCCCAATCTTTTTCGGTTTGCGGCTCCCTAAATAATTGGATTTTTTCCGCGGCGCCCTTAATACACGCACTAGCCGTTTCAAAAGATGCGGATTGGAGAGAAAACAATGAAAGACTCAAAAATTGCTAGATTATTGGAATTTTGTCAGCATACACGATTGTTGGTGCAAAAATTCGAGAATTGGAAATTCCAAGAAAATTACCGAATTGTTTAATTTTAATTATGACGGCACCGCGGCGCCCCGGGGAGCCGCGGCGCACACTTTGGGAATCACTGGTGTAGATCATATTTATTATTTCATTGACTTTTTCAGATTATTTTTAATTTCTTCTCGTAATTTATTTTGATTTAATTTAATCGATATTTCCTCTTGTAATTTATTTTGATATGACTTCATTTCTTTGGTAATTCATTTCGACATGTTCTAACCGATAGTATTTCCTCTTGTGATTTCTTGTTGTAGTTTATTATAACTTGATTTAATTTCTTCTTGGTTAGAATCCATTTTATTCTACACTTACTGCAGCATTTCCAGTAGAGATTCCATATTTTTATCCATAGCTCTTGTAGCACTAACTTAGATTTATGTATTTAATTTTGTTGCGAATTTATGACTGAAATATTAAAACCCACTTCTAACACCAATTGTAACAAAACATGCAAATTACTTAATTCCCAATTTACAAATAATTATTATTGAACACCTAGGTATACATTTATTTCTAAGATTTATTTATACAAAGCACAATTTATCTTTATACATATATCTTTAAATACCGATATTAATTACAGAGCTAACTAATCAGGGCATGATTCAACTATTTATATTCAACTATAAATTCTAAAATCTGGAGAATTTGAAAAAGAGCGGGCGTCTCACAATATGTCATTGCTAATTTTGTTACATTATTTCATTATTAATAATACTGAGAAAGGTTTCAAGATCCGCAAATATAATATTTAATTAAAGCTTCCCAATTACAACCATACAACGGAACAATCTTTATTTTAACAAATGTATGTGTAACAAAAACGATGTTTTCGTTAATAAATTTGTTTACCCTTGAATATTAAGTAAATTGAGGCAGGGTAGTCAGACAACACCGTAAATAACAAACTTTAAAACAATAAGTAACTAAGTTTTATGCCACGCCGTGAATATTATACTTTATTTTTATGGTAGGTGCTTGTGATGTCATAAATATCGAATATGACGTAACGCGGAACTTAACAGCACATCAAGCATAGATGATGTACGAACTCACATAACACGTAATCCTAGTAAAATACTATGGAAGCTGTAACAACAAACTGGTAAGTACGATGTGATGTTTCAATTTGACAGATTCAAATTTATCACGTTTCCTTCGAGATTTGTAATATATCAAATGGCATTGTTATACAATTTTGTTATGTTTAAATTGTTTTCACCGAATTATGAGAAAAGTATTTGAGGCTCTTGTAATTTATGAGTCATTAATTTTGAATGGAATTAGTATTCCAATATTTAACAAATTTGGACGAATTGCGACTTTGACAGTCAAACTATCCAAAATGTTTAGAGGTCACAAAATCCATGCGCTGACAAGATTTTATAAACCAAATTCAGTTTGACAAACATTACTTGGCTATAAACCTAATTACAATTCAGAATTAAATTGATATGGTTTGAAGGAAGTATTGATGTGCATTCAACTCTGCAAAGCATTCTAAACTGGTCTGTCAAGAATATTAACATTAATATTTTTATCCAACAGCTATTGAAAATTTTAACTTGTCAACTTTAAGTGAGTTCTTACGAAGTTCATTGGGTTCTATTATGTTTCTCTTAGTTTTAACTCATTTCTGTACGCCATCCCCGAATATATATTAGTATTTTCATCAAACTCAAAAAACCCTGTATGATGCAATACTCAACTGTTTGAAATGGTTAGAAAGTGCCATACGTTTTAATATTAATGTTCTCTTATTGTTACATATATTTTTAAATGTAAGTTAGAATTACGGTGTTTAAATAGAAAATTCGGGAGAAACAAAATTAGGTAATTTAATGGTATAAGTTGGTTATTAAAATTAATTATGGTGTTTATGTTCAACACGAAAAACCGTCATCTCAACCAATTTTATAAAAAGGTAAATTTCCTAAGAGCAGAAATGGTCCCATAAAATGAGTAAAAGGGAGTTGAATATAAAAGAGATTTGAGGCTGGAAATCTCTATCTTCGGTCTTTGATGTTCAGTTGGCGTAATCAAATTATATGTTATCTGTCAGTTGCTAGTTAGCAATCGATTAGTCGGAGGATTATTGTGCGTGATTGTGAATTAAAGTTTTTTAAGAGTGAGTATTGACCGTTGTCGCAAGGGCAAAAATTAGCGACCGACTTATCCGGATTAATTATCGCATAACAACAATTAAACAGAGCTGCCTTTAATTAGCACTTATTATACCATCAGTACAGTAAAGTACATTTTGAAAATATAAACCGCATTCTGATAGTTAGAATTCCAGTTATCTACAAAAAAACCAAATATAAAAATTAGTTGTATGGGGTAAAATCGTCTGAAGCACAGAGTCTAAAGTCAAGTTTGTCGGGACATTTCGTTAGCTTCAAGTAGCTAAATTAACAACCTAACGCTCTTTAAGGTTGCAAAGAATGAACAATTTAAAATTCTATAAGTGTATAGTGAAAAGACAATTTATTCTAGTTTACTGGAAAGTGGACAAAAAAGGGGCCTGCCGTCGAAAGCTGTCATCAAAGTTGGAAAAACAACAACTGCTTGGGATTAACATCCGCTGATTTGAGTGTTGAAAACGAAAAAACATTGATCGGTACTTTGGAAGGGTTAAACTATAAGTAGCATCAAGTTTTTATATATTGCTTACGTCAAGCTATAAAAAGGTAGTCGATTCAAAAATTCTTTTAATCCCCAAAGGTTGCTTTAACATGAACAAAGGATAACTTTTATTGCTTGCAGCACACTTGACGTATATTAATTTAGGGCTGATTTTTTTTACTGGCCAGAATAATTTTAAATAAAAGTAAACTTAAATTTGTTTTTCACGTGTGATAATAATTTTATTTAAATTCTAACTTACCAAAACAGGATTAAAAAACTAACACCACTAGCCCAAGGAAATTTTGAAGCAATATCTTGAGATAATGGAGAAAAAGAGTCACATATTAGTCGAGGTATTTCAAAGTAAAGGTGAGAATTGATGTAAGCCATATTTATTAGGGCGTTCAACGGAGGATCATTAAACTTAAACTCTAATAATAAAGAATTCGAACCGTAATACAACATAAATTAGATGTAAATTGAGGTAAGGCCATTCGATATAACTTTCATATCGAGTGGTCGAAAAAAGTACTAATTGAATATGAGGCGAATTCAAGAAAATATTTAACAGTGCAATTACATAAAAGCATTACAATTTGGCGAGCACCGCGTGAGCTTCGATTAATTATTTTGTCGCATTAACGTGGGGTAGAAAGCATACCAAAGTTGAGCCATTACATGTAAAAAGAAAAATCAATGTCTATATTAAAAACATCGAATGCCACCATGTCAAGTATGCCAAGTAAAATGAAAATTTTGTTTTACGGATTATTTTGGCTAATTTCTGGACTTGGGTATTACATTGATAACTTACGATGAGCTACTATTATTTTTCACTCAGTAACATTCAAATTGGGTGAGCAAAAAAGCGTGACAACGAAAACCTGTGATATTATAACTAGAGACTTTTATCAAAGTCAGTCATCTATAGTTTATTTGTTGTAGGGTGCATGATGCCAATATACAATTTTCTCCCATGTATTTTGAACAATACTAGGTGATTATTTAGCGTGTGTTAATAGTGACATACATTGCAATAGTTTTTTCTCAGAATATTGGTGAATTAGTTGTGGAAGAAAATAGTTTAAATTGAACAATTAGTGTAAACTACCATGTTATTCCAGGCGGTCAAATTTAATTTAGGAAATCAGTGTTTTGTCTAATTCCACTACAGCATAAGCAATTATAAATGGCTCTTTCAGCCAGTTGGAATGCTAGGAGTCCATGGTGCCTTCCTTGCCGTTAGACACTTGATACCGGCCGACTTAATGCTTAGGCATTCATCTACAAATATCGTTTCCATAAGCTATTTTTTAATACCGCTGCATAAGACATCAATAGCCTTTATCGTTAAAAAGACAAGTACTCAGTAACACTAGATTTACAGAAACAAATTATTGCCTAATTTTTAACTTTGCATTCAAAAGTGTGACTATTGACGTTGGTGCATTTAAGAACGCTTGCAAATTTACACGAAGATATATTACGAATGGTGAGATTGTTTCTGCTAACAGTTAATGTACGGCACATGGCAACGATAACTGTTTAAATGTCAAATTCTAATTATGAAATAAGAAGCAATATTTCACACACGTGCACACAGGTCTTAGTGAACATCTCTGTAAAATCTAATTCGAAATTTTTTTTGCAAATTTTCGCGTAAAAATCCATTACGGATACGGGCCTAGCTGTTCTTTAATTGTGATGCGTAATTAAAAACACAAATTCCGCATTTTTCTGTTTACAAAAGATCGTATTGCGCATACCATTCATGTACTTTTTGAGTTTAAGGCCGTCAGCTGTCTTAATAAAAAGTAGCAAACGAATTCTTTTTAAATTTGTGGTTTTCTATTAAATTATAAATTATACATAAATTGATTTATTAAAAATCTAATATTGATATAAGCTTCAATTTTAGCATGTATAAAAAAATTAAATCCTTTTTGATCTGTTACATCTATTATTGCATACAAACGTGTGTAATAACGTCACATTTGTATGAAATTTATTTACTACTTTCATTTTAAATTATTTTTACAAAATTCGAATAATACACAACGCAATTTATTGCAAAAATTAATAATTTGGAATATTTATTAAAAATACAATTTACGTTTACGACTACGGCGATTTAAAATTGTATTAAATTAGCACAGATTGTATATAAATTTTGTGTAAGATCATGTTAAAGCGACTTGAAACTTAAAAGTCAAAATTATTTATAAAAATACTTTTCCTGTCAAAGTAGTGTTTGTTGCGCAAAAAACGGGTTTTAAATTTAACGAAATTGTAAACTTGGCGCCATTAAGACAATAAATTTTAAGGAAGAAATACAAAACTTTTACTAACAGTATTTATCATATCAATGCATTTGCAGGTATTTAATAATTAACTGAGAACATCCACTAATAGTGCGTCATACAGCAGCCAAAGAAGTACAGTCAGCCAGTTATTTTCAGTTGAGCACAGTAGATTAAATCAAAAACAGGGACTGAAGACTTTGATTTAAGCATTTGAAAAACTATGCATGTGCATCTGTTTTTTGTTATACATGTAAAAGATCGATTAATGCCGAAACAAATCCACGAAGATATGGCTGAAGTTTTTGGGGATGATATTCCTTTCTAGTAAATAGTTAAAAATTGATCCAGGGAATTCACACGGTACAAAACAACTTGCTACCATACAATACCTAATTTTGCGGTAACCCAAGAGAATACTAACTGTATGAACTGTATGATAAGGAAATGGTGTAGATTAATTAAAATACATCTAAATAATATTACAGGGTTTTCTAATTGTACAGTTGGAACAATATTAAATGGCCATTTAGGGCCCCACAAGATGTTTTCACGATGGAATGTTGATAACCGAATAAAAGCGTGTTCCAGTCCTTTCCTCAGCAACCAATTTACCATTTTTTAAGAGAAACCCCGCAAACACCCTGTTGATAGTTTTGTGACAGCAGACGAAACGTACGTTTATCACCAGATATTGAATCTAAAAGACAAAGTATGGAATAACTTCGACTATGATCTTCACCTCTTCGCAAATCTTTGGGATGCCAAAATAATTTTTATAATTGTTTATTTAAGACGCGGCCACACAAAAACTGGACACCATCATTAGACATTAAGTTTCAAATCTCGGGATTGCATTAAAGAAAAAGTTGTCGCACACAATTTTGTTTCATCGGGATAATGTTCTCAAGCATAGAAACCTGATTTCGGCGAATGCGATCAGTGAAGTTGGATTTAATGTGATAGAACCACCCTCCCCCTCCACTGCTCTAGATTCTGGTGATTAAGGAATGTTTTGGAAGGACCAAGCTTGAAGTTCCCGACCAAAAAATCTGATTTCGACGAATACGATTGGTGAATTTGATTTAATGTGATAGAACCATCTATAATAATCATCTGGTCTAGGCTCGAATGTCTAAAAGGAGATCTTGGAAGATCGAAACTTAAGGTCCCCGAGCAAAAGGGTAGTTATGACGAATGTAATTTGAGAATTGCATTTAATATGACAGGACCATCCATCCTCTCTTCTGGTGTAGACTGTAGTGACCGAAGGAAGAACTTGGAAGAACCAAACTTACGTTCCCAATAAAGAATCTTGATTTTGGCGAATGCACGAATGCCATTCGTGAGTTGGATTTAATGTGATGGAACTATCTATCCAACTTCCCTGATCTAGGTTCTAGTGACAGAAGTAAAGTCTTTGGAGAAGAAAACTTGAGGTTCCTGAGAAAAAAAGCTAGATTTCGACTAATGAGATTCGTGACGTTGGATTAAATGTAATGGAAACATCTATCTACTCCTTTTGTTTAATTTCTAGTGACCAAAGGAAAGTCTTGGGAGAACACACCTTGAGGTTGTCGAGTAAAAAACTTGATTTCGACAAATTCAATTCGTGAGGTGTATTTAATATTATGGAACCATTTATCCTATTCTGAACAAACATTTTGGGAGAACCTTGAGGTTCCCTAGCAAAGCCTGATTTCGACAAATGCGATTTGTGAGGTTGGATTTAATGTGATGGAACCATCCATCTGGTTTAGACTCTAGTAACCGAAGGAAGATCTTAGAAAAACGAAACTTGAGGTTCCCAAGCAAAAGGCCGATTTTTGCGAGTGCACTTCAATAATTGAATGTAATGTGATGGAACTATCTATCCTTTCCGCTGGGGTAGGCTCTTATGACCGAAGGATGGTTTTAAAAGAACCAAGCTTGAGGTTTCCGAAAACAAGTCTGATTTTGATGAATGCGATTCTTGAGTTGGATGGAATCATTTAGCTAACTTCTCTGGTTTCTCTGTTTGGAGAACAAAATTTGAGGTTTTCGAGAAAAATGCCAGATTTAGACTGAGATTCGTGAAGTTGTTTTAATGTAATGGAATCGTCTATCTACTTCTCGGGCCTAACCTAGTTTTGGGAGAAATAAACTTGAGGTAGTCGAGCAAAAAGCTTGATTTCGACAAATGCGATTCGTGAGGTTGGATTTAAAGGTCTAGGCTCTAGTGACTGTATTGGGAGTACCAAACTTGAAATTTCCGAGCAAAAATCTTGATTTTGACCGAAACTCGTGAGGTTGGATATAATGTGATGGAACCATCTATCCTTGAGGTTCCAGAGCAAAAAAACCTGATTTCGGCGAATGCGTTTCGGAGGTTGAATTTATTATGAGGGAATAATCCATCTCTATTTAACTGAAGCAAAGTCTTGGGAGAACCATACTTACGGTTGCCAAGCAAAATGCTTGATTTTGACTAACTAGGTTTGTGAGTTCGATTGAATGTGATAGAATCATCCATTCTACTTCTCTGGTCTAGGCTCTGGGACCGAAGGAAAGTCTTGGGGGAACCAAACCTGAGGTTCTCGAGTTAAGATCTTGATTTAGACAAATGCGATTCATGAGATTGGATTTAATGTTATGGCGCTACTCCTCTAGTCTAGGTTCTAAGTAATTGAAGGAAAGTCTTCAAATTTGGTAGCCATGCGGTTATGGCGACTGAAGCGGAATTTTTCAATGTCCAGATAAAACATTCTTCTAGGAAGGGTTTTTTCCTCGAACATGAGTGGAAAATGGTTCTGCAAGGTTAAGGAAATTGCGTGAAAAATGAATTTATAATCAATGTTGGGGATAATAAATGTCGTACAACCCTGTGCTTACACTAAGTAGGTTTGAATACAAAGCAATTTACACCTGAGAAGAAATGCTTGATAAGGTAATGGTGCCGTTACATTTCCTGGTTCAAACAACGAATTTATTTTGTAACACCGACACCTAAGATATTTGAATTCTAGACTAGGTGAAACAGTTCGTTTCCTAAATTGCATTTTGACGAGTAATATTTAAAGTAAAATTAATAGATTTAAATACTTGCCACTTTTATCCTCGGTCATGACCTTTGCTAATCGAAAAGTAAATTTACCAACTGTGTGGTTTTTATTATAAGTATACCTTTCTCACAGAAAGAATTATTACCGAATAACTTAACAAACACATGCAAATACAAAATTACAATTCCAAGAACACAAAAATGTGTTTACAAAAGACTACTCCTTCTTGGTAAATATACAAACCAATTAACAGCCGGGATATGCAAAAATGTGTGCTAAAATTCACCTTTATATTCGATTGTAAAGTTGAATGCCATTAACCTGCAACAATTTGTGGCTTATATTGAAACCTTCAATTTCAAACACTTAAGTGTCAAATCTAAAGGCTTTGCTTAGTTTTGTCATAAAATCGAATTTCACTTTTTTAATAATCATGCAAAACAGAGACAAGTCCGATTACGCACTCGCGAAATTGTTGCATCAGCTGCGCTTCTTTGCTCGTGTGTAATTGGCTTTTACCGCACTGATGGCCCAATGCACTATTACCAAGTAGAATCCCTTTATAAACAGAGTGAAGGCAATGGATATCTTCATTTCTATTGATCACACGCGATTTTAGTCTTTAAAGTACGAATGGTCGCCACGTTTGTTCCAATCGGTTCCAACTTTGTATAAGTAATTGATACATTTTTCACGTTATTTGAGTTATATTTGAATTTAAGTGGTATTTTTGTTGAAAATTTATATAATTTTAATGACTATAAGTTTGTCCTAAATGTACACGTTCAAAAAAACATTAACCTTTCATACAGAAAATATGTAAAACTAAAAGATTTAAAAAGAGATGCATTGTTTTACTGTAATAAAAACGCCTCTAAGTTTTTGTTAAAATTTGAAATACAATTTAGGGAATACTATAATATTGTAGCAGAGCAGAATAGTAGAACTAAATAAGCTGATAAGTTTAAAGAAATGTCTTATAAGTAACATTTATTTTAGATTGTCACAATTTAAAATTAAAAATTATAAAACGATTTGTTCTGTTTAGGCTTAAAATAGCAAGTAAAAGAATAAAGCGTAAAAAGC
>JAHWXV010385593.1:0-12141 GCA_024586415.1 Phrixothrix hirtus | reverse complement strand
TTACACTTCCGTATTTATGAATATAGCGAAAATGCGTAGAATTTTTAGGAATTCTTTTAGATCGCGTTTCGCGTTATTCTGTCGGTTTGTATAAACGTTAACCTTACTGAAAGGTGTACCTTACCGACGCATATCTTTGATAATGGATTGCGCCACTAAGAAATACTAATTTAAAACAGTTTCGTTTTCTCTGAAACAGACCTCGTAAGTAGTAAATAAAGTTTCTAATATTAAACGTGCAAACACACAAGAATGCAGACTCAAATATTGTATAAAGTTTAAAAACCACATAAAACGCCATGATAAGTCACAAATATAAATTGTATATATTCTGTAAATTTAGAACAAAATAAAGATTATCGATTATGAAGTGTATTGCTTTACTTCGCGAGTCCGCCCCTAAGACCCAAGCCACTTAGGGGAGAGAATATGGTAGGCCTATGGTGGCCTACGAACATAAAAGCAGCTCTCTATAACTTAGTAGTAAAACCATACATACCAAACCCCCTACGTTGTTTTCAATGTCAAAAGTTCAAGCTTTCAATGATGAATTGTGAAAGACAAGTTGCATGTATTTGTGGAAAACTGAGGTACACTGGGAGTCCATATGAAATCCCCATACAGTGCATTAACTGCAACGGCGGCCATAATGCGGGTCTAAAATATGCCTAATGCATCAAGAGGAACTTGGAATCCAAACCCTCAAGGTAAATGACAAAATTACTTATTTCGAAGCACAGAAAAGGATGACACGGGCATATAAACCACCCAAGTCTGGTACCAGTTACGCAGAAGCCACATCTTCATCAAACCTTAAAGCAAAGGATATAATTAAATAAATAATATGCCAACTAATACCAGATCTTACAAAAATAATTAAAGATATAGTTAAAAAAAAAGCTTGGTAAGCACTTCAAAGCAGCACACTGTTGCACCACAAACCCCAAGTGCTAAAACTGAAGCAAATAGGCCGCACTCCTCGGAATCGGTCTCAGATAAAAGAAGACACGGAGTCTAGCCAACCTTTTGGCCATCCTAAGATTCAAAATAAGAAAAAACAAGGATGGAAGAGAGAGAGACCCAGAAAAATCCTCCAAATCAAAGTACTGACTATGATAACCGTGATACATGTGATAGATAAGTCTGTAATATTTTTCTTTATCAGTGAAATTCATTTTATTAATTTATGTTCTATTTATTTGTAATTTAATTAACTTCTTCGTTGTTTGTCTACTTAGTATACTGTATCCGTGAACTGTCATTTACATTATTCGTGTTTAGTTTGATCATCAAACGCATACATTAAAATTCGATAAATACGAGAATATTTTGCAATGGAGCTGTAATGGTTTGAGAAAACACTACTGCGAGCTTAAACTGTTAATAACTAAACACCAACCATTATCTATTTCTGTGCAAGAAACTCATCTAAAGGATAATGAAAACTTTTTAATTCGTGGGTATAAAACCTTCCGAAAGAATTTCATCTTAAATCTCGGAGCCTCTGGCGGAGTCGCCATTTTTATAAAAAATAATGTTTCAACAAATCCCCTTATTATAGCTTTCGACCTTCAGTGTGTAGCAAGTTCAATATTCATTTAAATTAACAATATGTAACATATATTTGCCAAATAGGTACTGAAACGCTGTTCAACTACAAAATCTCGTTGAACAACTGCCAAACCCTATATGCTATTAGGAGACTTTAACGCCCACTCCCCTATGTGGGGCAGTGCACATCGAGATATCGGAGGACAAACTCTCGAATCCTTTATCGACATGTCCGACCTTGTACTTATTAACACAGGGAAACCTACGCGTTTCAATACGGCTGGTGGCAGTACGTCAGCAATTGATATAACCCTATACTCAGGTTCAATAGCTAACAGGGTATCATGGGACACTATGGATGATCTTCATTTTAGTGATCACTTCCCCATTAAAATTTCTTTAGAGTACACCAAAGTCAAGGAAACTACGAGAAAAAAGCGGATACTCACTAAAGCTGACTGAAAATTATTTCAAAGTAAATTATCATTTCCAGTATTTCCCCACGATATTGATGAAGCAGTAGAGCTAGTTACTTCTTCAATTTTGAAAGCTGCTAAAGTAAGTATACCGCAGTCTAGTGGAGTAATCCGGGAAAGAAATGTTCCATGGTGGAACGAAGACGTGAAGCAAGCAATAGCTGATAAGAAGTCTAAATTAAACGCTTATAAACGAAATCCAACAATTGATAATTTAATATGCTTCAAACGAGCAAAGGCAAGGGCAAGAAAGTTGATCATACAAAGTAAAACGAAATCATGGCAAGAATGTGTCTTCCATTGCTACCAAATCACCTGTCGAAGTATGGAAAAAAATAAATGCCATTTCAGGTAGAAATATATCTACAACACCAAAGACGTTGTCTATCGGTGGATATGTAACAACTGACGTTGAAAAAATTAGTGAAGCATTTGCAGATCACTATGAAAATGTTAGTAGTACACAAAACTATGATGCGTACTTCTTATAGAATTACTTTCATGAAGAAAATATTAATTTCTCCTCTGAAGGAAGTGAAAGCTACAATGAACCTTTCTCCAAAATAGAATTAGAAGATGCCCTTAACTTATGCAAGGAATCAGCGCCCAGACAGGATATGATACCATATTCAATGATGAAACAGTTACCAGAGTATGATAAGCATAAACTTTTGAATTTATATAATAATTTATTGATAACTGGTGTGTATCCAAACAAGTGGAGTAACGCTCTTGTTATTCCTCTTCTGAAGCCAAATGAAGATCCATTAATTCCTTCTAGTTACAGACCCGTGTCCTTAACAAGGTGACTTAGTAAACTGTTGGAAGAAATGATAAACTATCGGTTAACGTGGTGGTTAGAGCAAAGAGGTTTGATAGCTGCCGAACAAACAGGTTTTAGAAGAAACCATTCCTCGATAGATGTCCTAGTCAACATTGAAAATATCATTCAGAATGCATTTGCAGAAAGAAAACACCTCATAGCTGTTTTCTTTGACATATAGAAGGCTTACGATATGACATGGAGACATGGCGTATTACAGCAGCTGCATGATTGGGGATTTCGTGGATTTTAACGAAACTTTTATATAGTTTTTTAGCAGAGCAGGAAATTTGAGTTACTACTAAATAACCTGCGAACTTCAAAAAGCGATCTTCAAAATGGTATACCACAAGGATCTACTTTAAGCGTTACACTTTTCTCTGTGGCATGCAACTTTCTCTTGAAAATGGCAAATCCAGTTGTTCCTCGGTGCATGTACGTGGATAATCTTACAATTTATTGCAGCTCGGAAACGATAGAAGAAATTGAAGACTCTTTACAAGAGGAAATTAACAGACTCGACAACCTAGCTAAGCCGAGAGGATTTCGTTGCTCACCGACGAAAACAACGTGTATTTATTTTTGCAGGTTAAGATCAGAACACAAAGAACCACAGCTGCTAATACAAGGGGTACCAATAAATATTACACAAAGTACAAGATATCTCGGCTCAGTGTTTGACAAAGGTCTGAACTGGCAGGAACATATAACCCAGCTAGCATTGAAATGCCGTAAAGCGTTTAATTTAATAAAATGTCTGTCAAATACTAAATGGGGATCAAGTACAGAAGTTCTGCTAAGAACCTACAAAGCGTTAATCTTATCCAGAATGGAATATGGATGCATTATTTATAGTTCAGCGAGAACGTCGAGATTGAAACACTTGGAAAGGATTCAATTAATGTGTTTACGATGGGCTACGGGAGCTTTCCGAACGAATCCATCCGAAGCAGTGCATAGATATGCAAATGTCCTCCCATTAAATTATACATTCCACTCCAAAATTCTTTTCTTAGCTACGTTGAAAAAATCAGATCTCTACCCAACCATATCAATTATAACTTACTAAGTGATATTCCAGAATCTTGTGCTTATAGAAATATGCCAATCATTTCAAGACCACTAAGAATCAGATATATAGAGTTGCTAGAAGCGATGAACACTTATATAACCAAATCTACTACATATGAGCGATCCGAATTTACACCATGGTCAATGAAGCCCCTGAATATGCATTCAAATCTAGCTACCTTTAAAAAAGAAGATACATCAAAAACTGTATATAAAACTCTCTTTGAACATCACCGCAAACTCTTAAAATGTCAATGCGAAATCTATACAGACGGATCAAAAACTTCCCGGAGGGTTGGAGCAGCTATAATAATCGATGGTAAGCCAAGCACGTGGACACTGCCTAAGTATTGCACAATCTACACGCCAAAGTTATATGCTTTGTGGCAAGCTTTAGTCTTCTGCCAAATGTCAGAGAAGAAATCGTTCCTAATTGTCACAGCTTGCTTAAGTACCATTAACAACTTAAAAGATCCTTTTGCAAACGACCCATTGGTACTAAAAATAATATATACAGGTAAATTTCTGCGTACACAAAACAAAAATATTAACATTATGTGGATACCTGGAGATGCAGGAATAAAAGGAAATGTGGAGGCAGACACGGCAGCCAATAGTGTTGCTCAGGATAACGCAGTTGATGAAGGCACACAGATTCAGTTACCAGATAATAAACTTTTCATCAACGAGATTATTCAAAATAAATGAAGAACTGCTTGGAACAAATTTTCAATCCACCTTAAACCAATACCACCTTATATTGTAACCTCTAAATTTATCAGTAATCACTTATTATTTTGCCATAATGGAAAATAAATTCATAAAAACGTAAAGTCGCTATATCCATCCAAAGGCCTTCTTTCACGTAATCTAAACAAAAAGACATGTTTTTTCGAAACATTTTATTTCACATCCTACCCCAACCAAACCTTTCACCGGTGGCCATCAAAATCACTGTAACTAGTGAAAATATTCTCACGTATGAACCTTCTGCACTTGAAATTAAATTATTGTCATTTTTGAGTTATCTTCAGCGAAATTCTCAACGCAGACAAACAGACGGCTATCGCGCTAAAATTAACTGAAACCTCTAAACGTGAACATTTGTTGAAATCAATACTTGTGAACAGCTATCCCATTTCAATTTAATAACTTCCTTAAGTTATTGTAAATCAGAAAGTTAAAAATGCTTAAACATTAAACGCTTTTCTCTAGAGATTACGATTTTTTCTCCTATGGAAGGGAATTAAGGAAAATTATTGAAGGTATTGCTTTCAAATTTGACTTGTTTCTGTAAGCCGACTATAATTAGAACAATGTCAAAAATAGTTCTTTAAAAAAACATTGGAAATATTAGGTGAGAAATAGATCTTCATTTTTAGATTGACGCTGATTTTCAATTGTTTTTGTAATTTTCAGATTTTTTCTACTTTTCGTGATCAATTTTAAAAATAAAATACTAATTTCGGTTGCTACGCACTATCATAAGGCACAGGAGGACTTTCGCAACTGGACCGTATCAATGATGCGTAAGAGAAATTTGAATTATATAGATAACTTAATAAAACTAAAAAAACTGTACAAAAATAATTTAACTGCCAGAAAGGTAATTTAAAAGTTACATGTAAGTGTCCCTTTGATTTATGGGTTAGATGAATAAATAACTGCTCCTCATCGTTGAAGAAGCTGTAGACCAACAAAGGGTTATTAAAATCACAGAGTTAGGTTAGAAGGGATGTTTTCAAATAAGGATCGACTAACGCAATACCAGGTTTGTTTAAAATAAACCGAATGATTTCATAACCATATAACTTAATCAAATTTATCCCCTTCAAATTAGTTTCATTCACTGTTTGTATATCGTTACCAGTGTTTTTTCCCTTTTTGTATGCAATCTGCTACTCGTTTTGTGGAATAACCTAAAGATACTATCCTCTATCGTTTGAAAACGATGTTTTGTTCAGATTAGCTTTCCACCGCAGGAATAGAGAGAGCTTAGCAGGTTTCATATTAGGAAAAAGCGGGACTGAGTTCAACATCTGCGTTATGTTTAGAAAAAGACTCATGTATAAGGATGAACGAATAAGCAAAATCAGTACCATGATAGGACGAAACTTTTTCTTCGCACTAACGTCATCTGACACCGCGTTACTTTCATATAAAACCATTTACTGAAAATTTGGCTGGATGGGAAGGAAACAGAAGAGTCGAACAGCATGACCCTCACTTTTGAACGAATTTAGTGTGCTTTCTTTGAACTCGATAAAAATTTCGGTATTGATATTCACGCCGTATACTCACATCTAATTATCTATTATGACGCTATGTAGGAAGCTGAGCTTTGACCGATCTAAAAGATTTTGACAGCTTTTAACATGCTCAGTTTTTGCTCTTATGTCAAAAGTTGCGATACTTCAAAATGTTATAAGAAACAAATTTTAATAATTCCTACTTCTTCTGCTAATTATGGACGGTCAATAGACGATTTTCCTATTCGATAGCACGCACTCTCTCAACATAAACATCGTCAGATTCTTTCGTGTACGTTTTACTTTATTGATATAATTATGATGAATAGCTGGCGAGTGGCTGCTTTCGTACATAGAAACGTTTTATTTCATGTTATTGCAATACCCCTTGTGTGCTTGTAGAACGGTAAATGCAATCTTTCTACGTGGAAACGTTTATTTCTCTCTCTAAACTGCTTAGGTAGTATAACAAAGAATTTCTTAAAGAGAATTATTGAATCTTTATTAGTCAACATGAAAATTTAAAAATGATTTGTCTCAAAAAATAGAATACATATTTAAACTAAACTACACATCAAAATAATAAAAGAAAATATATAAATAAATTGATGCATGTCAAAAAAAATGTAATATTTAAATAGGATTTATAAGATAACGGTAATTGAACGAATTTTTATACAAAGCAGATAGTTTTTACACCTAACTATTATTTAACTATCGATAAAATTATATAACTGCTTATCATAATCTTTAACTGGTTGGTTAAAATGTCTTTAGAAAATTACTTTATCACGTTAGTTTTCGTCCTGGGTTTGCTTTTTCTTCAAACTCAGATTTAATTATTGGTGTTTCACTTGTACTCGATTCTTTTATATTAATTGAGAGAAGAGATCTACCTATTTGTAATCGACCTGACTTCAAACATTTTGCAATTACAATGCGGTTTTATTTTAATACACATTGGGTCTAGTAATTTTTAATGCACTTGTCAGTAACTAATCTTGTATGTTCTTCTTCGGACGTTGGCTGCTTAAAAAAGACGTTGTTTTCCCTGGTGTTGGATATTATATGGTTGGCGTTTCTTCCCGGCAAATTTTAATTAGTCAATCAAGTTTATAGTTTGTTTTGCTTTAACCAACCAGTTAAACTATTCTCGTGCTACCCTAATTTTTAACATTTTCCCCTTCTTATTTATAAGTAAATTTCATTTACGTAACCGCCAAAAATGTATTTTTGGAATATTACCAGCTAAGCAAATTTCTTGTTTTGTTGGTAGCATGTTTCTAATCTACATTTTATTATGGAAATTTACTGGCGTGTTTGTCGATACATTTTTGGGGTTTTAAATATTTACTTACGCTAATCTTAGATTTTTACATGCACCATAAATTATTGGAAAGCAAGGATTTAAATTTATTCTTCTTATACGCAATCATATCTATTTGATTTTAAATCTTGGCCTTGTTGATGGGATTAATTCAATTTTAGTTTAATGTTTATTAACAATATGATGTAGACGTGTTTTGAAACGCTAATATCGATGATAGCCCAGCGTACAGCTTATTCATTTTAACATCTTACCTAATTTAGAACAAAATTTTACACAAACACCTTGATTTTCAAAATCCTTCAGTAAGCATGAAACACTCCCTCACTTAAACACCTTGTAGATTAAAAGTTATACATGATTTCTATAAAATCTCGCTAGGCAGCGCGAATAGTGGCATAAAGAATATCAATACATTGCCACCTATTTCGAAAGTGCTACTTCCTTTCGGACAGCCCTCGTATATATCAATTAAATCGAAGTTTATTCTTCAGAGTAGATATTCTAGTATTGACTCCCATCATAAAGCAACTGCAGGTTGTAATGCATCTTCCTCCATCGAGTTACACGATATACATTGATTAAAGATGAGTTTGATGCACTTTCAATTTATTATTACATTTTTAAGATATTAACATATTTAGTGTGTAAATTACTCATTTTGATTTTAAACAATTTTTACTTTACAGTCAATTGAAATTTCATATTTGAAAAATATTTGTTTGACTTGAATTAAGGTTTTAATATAAATTTACCTTGCTTTAAACAATATTTTTCATTGCAATTTTCGGTTACGTTCTGGCTATAAAGTCTCTTTCTGTTTCAGTTTTCGATTCCGATTTTCGATTAGCATAAGCCTAGCATTGATTACCTTTAAGCTTATAATGAACTTGTGTAAAAGTGTTTCTACCATTTAAATTTCGGGTTTTACTTTACCTGATCTGAACTGCTATAAAGCTTCATCCAGTTACATTTTTGAATTCCTTTTTCTAAATGAAGTAGATTTTTGTTCCAATAAAAATTTTAATTAACTACGGTTTTCGGTTCTGTTTCATTAATTTACCGTCGTACTAAAATGTTTCGTATTCTTTGTTCCATTCAGTATTTAATAATTGTGAAGAAATAAAAATGTTTGTTCTACAGTTAAATAAAAAAGTGAGCAGTTGTGTTACTTTCTAAATAGAAATTTCTATAACTTAATAATAGTTTTGTAAATAAAAATAATTATTTTTATGCGGTTATTTCTATAATAATTCATACGCTCAAAATTGGTTTGGCGCATTTACTCAAGAACGAAAATTTTAAGTATGTAATTTAAATTCACACTTTACATTTCACTCTTCCATGTCTCACTGTTTTTAAATAGGAACAAGGAAAAGACCAACAAAAACAATAAAATAAATGTCAGTTTCGCATATCCTGTCAAGAGTTTACGAGGTGTGAGACCACCCGCATGGGACAACCACCAATCCGCGAAGCGTTACGACCATTATAAAAATAGAAAACATTGGAGTTTAAGCAATAAAGAGATACATAAATAAGTAAATAGTAATGTTCTAGAAATTCGAGTGTTTATTTGTGAATCAATGTGAACATTTAGCGTTACACAAACAAAGCAGCCTGACATACAAAGCTGCCCTAAAGCTCGAATCACATTCGTCAAAGATGCGGATTGAAGTGACAGTCATTATGTTATTACAGGCGTGTTGTATTTGATCTATGGTCCAGAATTATGACGATTCTTCGAAAAGAAGACGCCTGTTTTTTACTAGTTTTCGTTTTAAATGTGCTTAGAAACAACAAACATGGTTTGCTTTAAAGATAATTACTCTGCTACCACATGTAGTTTATAACTTTACGCCGCTTTGACTGCTCTGTGCGGTCGAACTGAAATGGGGACATAAATCAAGAAAACTGTTTAACTTTCCACCGTTTAATAATCGCATTTCTGATTGAAGTACGCCTCCAGAAAACACAAATACTATTTCATATAACGCAATCTATCGAACATTCATTTTTGACAAATACCTAAAGGGCATGCGATTATATCATCAATTATTTGTCGTAAAATTTCAGAACATAAACAATTGTGGCTCAATCAAATAGTAAGTAATTAAAACATATCTGTCATTAATTATAATTATGAATATATTCAATATACAATAAAGAAAATATTCCATAAAAATTTTGTTTGAATTTTGTCATAAATATTAGGTTTATTTGTTCTTAAATAAAAAGTTCAATCAATTTCCTTGATACAAGATTCTTTTGTAGTTTTATTGTCACGGTGTTTGGAACTCAAATAATTTTAGGGTTGACTTATAAAAGTAATGGCAAGTATCTAGAAATTATATAAGTAAAGGTTTCTTCATTAGATACTCTAAGTTTTAAGAAGTAGTGGATATTAAATTCGTTTTAATAAAGGTGGAAAGGAATAAAGCGAATCAACATTGTTCGATATCCCTTAACCGATATGATGCTATTAATTACAATATAATGAATTCACTCTAACAATCCTAAGATTGAAAGAAACATTAAATTACTTAAGACAAATTAAATCATAGGCATTAGTAATGCGCATAAAACGTAAATAATATTTTAGGATACCGAAGTTAGATGAAATTTGTTACGTCATGGAAAAATGTATTCAAAAAAAGTTAAACAGAAAACGTGACTGGCTCAGTAAGACGAAAAACCTTAGTCAAATAAAATGTTTCAAAAATTTGCCAATATGATTTTAAATACTTTTAAACTACATAATATTACCAACATTTCTAGTTAAAACATGTGTGAGAAAATTGTCCAAACAAACTCGGGATTTGAGTAAATTGAAAAGATCGTACCAAAAGAATGCCTTTTCGTGTTCTACTTCTTGCATTGAATTTAACTTCTGAAGGTGTTAGCAGACGTGAAGAGTAAAATTAATAAACGATTTTCACAATATAAGCCAGTGAAGTTCTTAATTACAGGATCTGCTACAAATTGCATAGTAAATAAATCTGATTATGTCAAACTTGATCGCCATCGAGCCTTTTCTATTTCATGTTTATATCAAAGACAGCTCCACCCTAAAATAGTAAACAAAGAAAAAAATTCACCCACAAAGAGGAGATACAATAGTCCATAGATCAACGTCTAGGGGGTGACTGTAACCCGTTACCTGTAGGTGCAATGTAAGTCAGCTAAGAAACTAATTATATTTGAAGGTACACACCAATCATTAAAATTAAACTCGCGTGTGATTACTTCCCGTTAAATTGAAAGATGTTTATTATAGTTTCATCTTCTTATTCAGAAACTTTAGTTTTAATTTAGCTAATTTAACGAAGATTATTGATAACAATCATTTTTATTAATACCTTTTGTAACTTTAAAACTCAGGTAGAAATATTTAAATATTCATTTATAAAATTTCACAAATTATTGAATACTTATTTAATATAAAGGAACGCAATTTATATGCATCATTCAAACAGTGCAAATCCAGAGTGATCTTTTATTCCTTTTACCCAATTTGTAATGTGATTTGTGAAAGGGAAATTTAGGTGTAATAAAAAATTTAGGTGTTACTTACAAAAGAGATTTAATAAAAAGGTATTATTTCTTACAGTTTCAAACAGTTGTTAAATAATATGCTCAAAATGCCCACCCCTTGTGGTTATACACGCTCGAACCCTTTTCAGCATGTTGGAAGAAACCTTTTTAAGAGTTGCACTGAAAACATTCGTGATTAAGTCTGTATCATTGGCTTTAAGTTCATCAATAGCGTGAAGATTATTTTTGAAGGCCTCGGACTTAATGTAACACCACAAAAAGTAGTCAGGAGATGTGAGGTCTGGGGACCTTGGAGGCCATAAGCCCTTACTTATTATTTGACTACCAAATAACGCATGCAGAAAGTTCACGGTTTCACTAGACGTGTAGTAGGTAGCGCCGTCTTGCTGAAACCAGCAGTATCGATCTTGAGGTTCCAATATGGACACAAATTAGCGCACAATATTCCTATATACTTCACCATTTACAGTCTGTTCGAAGAATACGGGTCCGACTATACGCTGACGAGATATCACACACTATACACCAATTTTTGCAGAATGTAAAGATTTTTCATGTAAAGCGTTAGGATTTTCAGCAGCGCAAATTCGAGTGTTTTGACTGTTCACATAACCGTTGAGATGAATCCAAGCTTCATCACTAAAGAACACTGTGTTCAAAATTTCGATTCCATTATCAGTTACGAAAGAGCTAAATCAACGGCAGTATTGCAATCGCTTGTTTAAATCCTGAGGCTGAATCATACGCGATACGGATACAATTTTAATTTTTTAGCAGTTTTCTGAACACTTGAATATGACAAACCAACTTGCGAAGAAAGTTTTCGTAAACTTTACCGTGGAGAATTGAACAATCTTGTTCTCACATCCTCTAAAACTTCATCTGTCAAGCGAGATTGTCAGCCACTACGTTGATTGTCGCAAAACTACCTGTCTCTCGAAATCGTTTTGCAAATCTAGAAATTGACATTTTTTCTAGCGGAGAAACAGCAACGAATTTAATTTGAAATGATTCTTTTACACTCACATACGATTTCGTAGCAAAATATTGTTCAAGAATGAAAACCCGTTGTTCTAGGGTAAACGACAT
>JAHWXV010385573.1:0-10509 GCA_024586415.1 Phrixothrix hirtus | reverse complement strand
AAAAATAGTGAATGGGTGATAGTAGTGATAGTAGGATTGGTAGGTAATAGTGGGCTGGTGTGGATACTGTAGAGTGCTGGGAGTTGAGGTGAAGGGCGGTTGTAGTGAGAGGGGTTAGTGTGTGTGTGCATGCAATGGTTGTGAAGGTGAAGGTTTGTTAATGGTTTTGCCTACCCCGTTAAGGGAATGGCGTGATGGGTAGTAGTAGTAGTAGTAGTAAATATATACAGGATGTTTTGAATTAAAGAAACGGTTCTAAGTAATTTAAATAAATAAAATTAATGTAGCTCTGCCATATTTTAGCATCGAGTTTGTACTTTAAAAATTTGCTTAACTAATTATTCACAAAAGGTAAACTCGGGACGGTGGTGTAGGTTACATTACATGGATAACTAAAGATTTTGGGATCGAGCCCCAATCGAGGAACGAATTTTTATACATTAATCTTCTAAAATACATAACATCTGTCTTATATTTTCTAATTTTTCTTATAATTGTAACCGAAGCCGTTCGTTCGGCTTTAGCACTCGTTAAAGATGTAAAGTTGAACAGCCATTTCTTGTTTAATACAGTACGAGTGGGCTGAAAACTTTCATTGCAAATATTTTGAAAACTATGCAATTTAGACACATAGGTTATAAACGTTATTTTGTCGGCCATATTAAGATGCTTCTGCTGTTAGATACCCTGTATAATATTTTTGGACAAGTGTTAATTTACTTTGAATCTCAGAAAATTTAGGAAAACGTGTTACACAAATTGTAATAATGAAAAAGACATCCTTGACCTTGTCAACTGATCTATTAAGTTGATTGACTTGCCATTATTGAACGTGATAACGCCTATTGATATTTTTTTCAAAATGTTTAATTTGTTTGGAATTTTAGCTCACGAACTTCTTGTTCAATTATTCAATCAATTTAAAGTTTATGCTAACTATTTTTCATTTTAGGAGAATGTAAATGCATAATTGACTATGATCTAGTATTAGCCTAATTTGTGGTGTTAAAGACGTTTCTGTATTCTTTGGTATATATGGAATATTAAATAAAATACGACGTAACTTTACATATCTGAGTAAAATATTTGTTTTAATTTTAAACTAACCTTGTTTTCATGCAATACAATTACATTTAATAAATTCAAATGTTTTCCAAACCGTATAATTTAAACCAATTTGCAAAACAAATTGGTAGCGGAATCAATTCAAGTTGTTTTATGGATTACTCGCGTTTTATTTTATTATTGAAAGCAAAATTTGTAAACTAATTAGTTTTATATTGTACAAAGCCACTTATATTTTCAATTACTGATAATTTATTACAATTTTTAACAGGTATACAAATGTTGATTGACTGTTTTTTTGTAAAATATTGTAATTACATTTTAGTACAAAATTTTATCATTTTAATGACCAACTCTAATTAATTTTTACTTAATATTGATAATTCATGAAAATAATTTTATATGTCCTAATAATTTCATTTGGAATAAAAACGACGTTTAGATTGGTGATTGACTTTCCTTTCATTAATTAAGTAGCCTTTTCCAGTAAATTGACCAGCTTTGTCATTATTTCCTTTTGTTACTATATAACAGATCTATTACAAAATGTCGCATATGTTTGGCTTCTGGGCTCGCTTCTAGATGGAAATCTTCCAACAAATTTTGTTTAAAAATGCGTTATCACGCGTAGAAACGTTGCAATCATAAAAAGATATAGGTCGCCAGTGAAGATTGGTTTGACATCTAAAGTAAAACAGTAACGATGCATACCAAGTGCGAACTGCTGCTAGTGGGGAATGGAGCGTATTCTAATTTTTGACAACACACAATATTTGGAGACCTCTATAAGTCGACGAAACACACAAACAAGCCAATTTTTTAAGGATACTACTACCTAATTGAAATAACTCTACCTTCATTGTCAATTCGATAACTTACGCACAATCACATAAATATGTGTACCAAACAAATTTGTAACTCACACAATCTAAGATTTGTACGAAATAAACATATAGCCGCCATTGGTTACTTTGGTTAAACAAAGAAATTGGAACATACTGTATATACGAGGGTGGTCTGAAGGTTAAGGTAAGTAGTACAAATGAAAAGGTACTTTATTCAAGTTTTTTACATTTATTTTTCGACATAGTCCCTTTTTAACTCGATGCACTTGTTCCAGTGCTAAAGTCGTTTAATGTCTTCACAATAATAGGACGCATTGAACGCCTCAAAATAATCATTTGTTTCTACAATCACTTCTTCATTAGATGAAAATCTTTTTCCACGTAGCTATTTTTTCAAGTTTGGAAACAAGAAAAAAATCAGATGAAGCTAAATCTGGACTGTAAGATGCATAAAGAAGTATTTCGAATCGTAATTCCACTAATTTTGCCGTAACAATGTTCGATGAATGAGCTGGCGCATTGTCACGATGAAATAACACTTCCTTTCTTGCCAAACGCATCCTTTAATTTTTCAATCAGCTCATCCAATAACGACGCGAAGTACTCGCCTGTGATTGTTTTGCCCTTTTGCAGATAATCTATACAGAATCTATACAGAACGAGCATCCCAAAATGCGGCGGCCATCACTTTGTTAGCTAATGGAACTACTTTTGCTTTCTTCGGTGTACTGCAACCGGCTTCTACCCGTTGTTTGGATTGAATTTTTGTTTCGGGGGTATAGTGATATATCCAAGTTTCGTCAACGGTAATAAATCGACGCAAAAATTCGGCGAGATTATGTTTAAAAAGGGTCAAACAGTATTCACAAGTTGTTATGCGCATTTGTTTCTTTTTGATGACAACTTTCTTATACCCAAGTGTTCATGTAAAATATGGCCAATGCATTTTTTAGATATACCTATAGTGTCTGTTATCACAAGCACATCCAATCGACAATCATTTAAAACAAGATCATGAACCTTGGCGATCAGTTCGTCAGTGGCTAGCCTCTTTCGGACGTCGTGATCTTGTTTCATTTTCGGTACTCATACGGCCCAGAAACAAATTGTCTTAAATGATGGGGCAGATTCGCTGTGAACATTATCCAACTCTTCTTTAATTTCTTTGAGTTTTTTCCCGGCGATATGGAAGTGTTTAATCACAGCACGAAATTTTCTTTTGTCCATGTTGACAAAACAACGTAACACGTTTACTTTAAACAACTGTAAGAAACAAAGGACCCAACGTATTTGGCTAAAACTGTGGTAGCTTTCTTATAACATATGGTAGATTTTATAAATGACACGCATGCGTAGATTATGGCGCCCTCTCTATATTAGTTACCTCTCTAATCAGACCCGCCTCGTATATACCTTCGATAGACTAAATACGTAACTAAAAACACTAATGTTAATGAAGTAATATTACATGAGAATTTCTTATTACCGCAAAATTCACTTTACGATGGTTACTGCTTTAATCGAGGCAAGTATTCAATTATCGATGTTAGAATTAATTTGTTGAATATGCTTTTACAGCTTTATTTACGCAAACCTTCATCTGATATTAGTTACTACTTTATCTTGATTGGTACACTTCCTGAAAGTCAGTTGATCGTTGGTGTAACTAAAACTAGTAATGAATGTTCTAAAAACAATTGAGTAACTAGGAAACTAGTAAAAATGTAATTAAGACGTTTACATAAAAACTAATATTATTATAAAGCTTTACTGGAATGTTTTTCATGGACAGTGTTCAGCAATTACAATGAAACCTCTCTGTAGTAGATACCCTTGAGACTTGATAACAAAAACAACTTGACAGTTTCTAGAAATGTTTATATCATTAAATTGGGCTATTTTAATAAAGAAGTTAATAATGTACGTTATATATTATGTATTAAAATATACACACCAAAACATGACTCATGAAAAACTTAATAACTAAATTATGAAATAAATAGTTGGCGCATTCGACATGATTTATTAAAGAAATTTGTTGTTACCTGCATATTTGAATGAAGTCAACGTAAACAAGACATTAGGTAAATTACTTCAATGATAATTTCTATTTTCTTTTATACGCTTTACGTGACTGTAATTTATTACCTCTGTGAAATATTTTTGCTAGCTGTAACGAGTATTTCTTTATTTTAATAGGAGAATTCGCATTTATTCTGCATATTTTGTAAGAAATTAATAAAATAACTAGAAAAATTTAGAATATCTGGTATCATCGGATTTAATATACTCAATTTACCTGTTTTTGGAATAAATACTCTATTTAACAAACATAATTATCAGCTGTAGTGACTTAAATTAATCTAAATTTTAGTAAACATTTTTGGTTGGTATTTATAAAATCCCCGTATCTATGGATAACTTCTAGGAATGGTCTAATATTTAATACAACTCGTAAAAGTGTACAATATATATAAAATATACAAAATTTCATACAATGTATGTTCAACAAATTGTTGAGAAGTGTTTACAATATCTATGTCTATTTTAGAGAGTGTCCACATTAGAGATGTGTATACCTTTATAGAGAAATAAAGGACGGATACAACAGGTATCCGCCATTAGAGGCTTCCCATTTGTCAACAAAGAGATGTTTCGCCATATTACTTTAGTTTAATAATAATAACAAATTATCATTGTCGATCATTCAAGTCAGGGAAAAATGTTTACTGCTAGTAATAATAAAAAATTATTAAGTCTCACGTTCTTGTATTTAATTACCATAGAAGATGTAATATAAAGTTAGATTAAATTAGATAATCACAATTTATTTGGCATAGCAAACGAATATATAGATAAAAATAGTTTATCAAATAATAATTCTTGAAACAGGAAGTACTTTCAAAATAGTGTAAACGCTGATAGTAAATTTTGGCAAGCGGCGAAGTTGATAAATTTTCTATTTAGGAAAACAGCCTACTTAGTTATGTAATTTATTCGCTAATTCACATTCAAATCGAATATGGTTTAATCAGCTGACATCCTAGGGAAGTTTGATCAAGAACAAACAGATACACAACTTTTGTACCTGTACAGGACTCAAAATTCAAACATTTTGTACTCTCTGATAAGTTTAAACTATTTCCAGCCGAGATCGAAGTAATATTCAATATTCAAAATGTACTTGTTAGTAGAAGAGTATATATTTATTTTAACACCGGCCACGTGCTACCGTATATTAAATTACTTTAATAAAACGCATATAAACACTTTCTATAATGACGACTAACTGGGCTGAAGCCTCAGAAAAACCAAACTCATTTTATTTGAATAAAACCCTTTTGAAAATGCGCAGAGGTGAAACAAAATGTGAGTACAGAGAAATACAAGACCAACGAAAGAAATTATATTTTGTTAAAAGTTGCAAGGATGAAAATTTCATGCGATTCTGATTAAATAAATTATTACATGACTATGTTGACGTATGCAAAAATTAAGTGATTTTTAAAGCAAAAAAAACACTTTATTAGTAGGTAACTACCTGAAATACAGGTGACTATTATAATCCAGCACACTAATCAACACAATAGTATGTATGTATGTGTGTATATATATATGTAAAAGAACCTAATCAAATTAAAAAATTCAACAACAATACTGATTAAACTGTGATATACAGTGAGAACTCTAAGTTTGGAAGGAACTCATTTTTTATTATTATTACTTGTTCGAAAAATCACTCGTATTTTTCAATTTTAGATTTTAGTTACTATTTTTCTGAAGATAATACCGTGTAGACAGGGTGATCCAAAAACAAGTTATGATAACTTTATTTTTGAAATTGAACCACCTACGGCTTAGTTCATTTTCAAATTCTGAGTAAAATTCTAAATATATTTCATGTATCACCAGGGCCGGTGTTTCAACTAAGGCAAAATAGGCAACCGTCTAGGGTGCAAGCCATTAGGGGGTGCAAAATCTTAATAAATATATAAGTTTTTAGAAATTGGTCTGTGTGTGCTTGCCAATGCGCGTGTGTGAACCGGATAATTAGAAAAAGAGAAGTTGCAAATAAACAAAATGTTGTGTTTAATTTTGTGATCATGTGGACACATAACCGTATCAATTTGATTAAAACCACATAACTGAAACCTACACTTTATGCTGTTTTGGTTTTTCACAATTTTCTCGAAATCCGCTCTAACAATTCTTTTTGTCCTAATAATTTTATTAAAACTTAGTAAGATCCTTATGCCTTCGATGCCTTTTTGCGTGGTTTTTCGGTTTCTCTGAAACAATATATTGAAGCGAGTTATGGGAAAAAATCTTCGGAATTAAAGGATGTTTCACGTCTTCAATAACGTGCATTAGTAATCGTTGCAATTATCGTGCCCAAAATATATATAGATTAATATTTTAATGATTATTAATTTACGTATCTATTTAATTTTTATTTGATTTGATACATCATTTACGTTTTTACTTTAAAATTCTGTTATAACGGTTTAGTTTACATGTATGGGAAAGTAATTAATATCAGTAACTTTAAATTAAATTTAAAATACGTAAGAGAAAGTTGTGTGCTCTCTCACGCTGGATTTTTGTTTGCTTGTTATGTGGCTGTGAGTTCGGGATCCAGAAATTCTCTTTGCCCCTTACATTCAACATTTATCGTCATTTCGCTATATCTACTAGAATTTTGCCAAATCTAAAGGAACTCTGCCTGCAGTAGAAACTTTTAACAGGCCAGACAATATTGACACGAAACCTACGGCTTTATTTCTCTATCCGAGAAGAAGACATGGTTATGGATTGTTTCGCATTAAAAAATCTACTGACCTTATCCCGATGTAACAATTTTTATAAGAGGGAGCGCGCCAATAAAGATTGCCTAAGGCGCAAAATAACCCCTTTATAAAAAATGCGGTTAAACGTAAAACACCAAATCATATTATTTATTCAGAAAATAAAAATAAAATGCAATAAACAATAAAGGGTAATTTAGTAAATGTTGGTAGTATCCAAAGTATCTTGAGATTCATGAAAAGCGTTAGGAACTACTTAACGTTCTATAAATTTAATTTTGTCTCTTATCCTATTTTTTAAATCTTTGATGTTATTTGGTCGATTAATATACACCTTAGACTTCAGATAACCTCACAAAAAATAATCTAATAGCTCCAAATCTGGAGATATGGGCCGCCATTCAACTGGACCCCTTCGATTAATCCATCGTTCAGGAAAAAAAGTGTTGAGAAACTCACGCATTTGGATAGTATAATGAGCCGGATTTCCTTCTTGCTGATACCAGAAAAAATTTTTTAGCACATGTTTGAGATATAAAGCGGCAAGGATTGGTACTAGATCATTTTCTAAAAATTCTACTTATCTATCGACATTTAAGTTGCCGTTAAAGAAAACGGTCCCAAAATCGAGTTCTCAACAGTGTCGGTCCAAATATTAACTTTCTGAGGATAATGGATTTGGCATTCCATTATCCAGTGGAGATTTTCTTAAGTCCAATATCGACAGTTATGCTTGCTAAGACTGCCACTTGTATCGAGACAAAACGTTACCCCATCCAAAAACACAATTCATTTTGAAAATTTTTTATCATTATTGCACATATTTCGCACGTATTTGCAGGTATTTCGCATAATTGGACTAGTCTATTTGTATTGTCTTCGTTCACTTGGTAAACCAATGTGACTTTGTAAGGATGCCATTTATTTTTGTTTAATACTTCATGGCGAAGGTCTTGCAGATCTGATTTTCTTAAACCGACAGTAGTATATTTATCTATGTATCTTCTGCTACCGTCCCTAATGTGACGTAAATCCCGATATTCTTTTTCTATTTTGTTGACAGTAGATTGAGATATCGGTTATCTGCGAGGTTACTTGTTATTAAAAAGTTGACAAACCTTCATTTAGGTTCACATTCTGTCCCCGTAATCGAACATAACTAATATCTCAATTCGCTCTTCTTTACTTAGAGGCGGCATGTTTTAAAATTAAAAGCTTGTTGTAATAACTTTTGCTAGACACTTTCACTTAAGCCAAACTTGCTTAACACAGAAGTCAGCTAAGCATTACTGTCAGTATGACATATTTAATATTTTACTCCAATAATTTATAGGTTAGTAGTAACTATGGTAATAATAATAATAATTTATAGACTGGTAAGTACGGTAACGCCGACCTCGATTTGTGTAGTGGTTAGCATGTTTGCTTCTGCACCAAAGGGACGCGGGTTTAAACCCGATCGGGGTCAAGTAAATTTTTCAGCAGAGAAAATTTAAAAAGCATCTCTTCTTTTCGCATAAGGAAGTAAAATCGTAGGTCCCGTGTCAATATGACGTTTAGCACGTTGGCAGGGAAACTCCTCCAGATTCGGCATAAATCTAGTGGGAATGGTAAAATGACTATATAATTGTTCTAGCCCAAGAGAGCCAAGGGAAATTCCGCAACACGAAACCTCAACAAACAACAAAGAAAAAGTACGATAACTATGGTTGAATTTTTTTAACTATCTCCATATTTGAGTACAAGCTGAATGTAGATATAGGACATTATACACGAAATATGTTTAGAATTTGACGTAGCAATTAGAAGTGAATTAAAAAGTAGGAGTTTCCATTTAAAAACATAAAGTTAATTGTCATAACTTGTTTTTGGGACAACCTGTATCCATGGTATTGCCTTCAGAAAAACGGCAACTAATATTAAAAATTGACTGGTTCAAGGATTTTTGCGAAAACCAAATACCTGAATTTCAGTCGAATTTATTCCAATCTTCGCGTTCTCGCTGTCTAGCTTATCATTACACAACGAAACGAAATTTAAAACATGTCGAAAATGGTTAATCTTACAGAAATATTAATTCTAATATTTAATTAGTGAAAAATATGTTAAACAATTTTTAACAAAGAAATAATTTGAAACCTGCAGCCGTGATTACATTGCACATTTGGCAAACTTATTATTATATATCAGTACACCGGATGCTCGCAAAAACAGTTAAGATGAAATTTGAATTTAAACTGAAGATTCTTAGTAATATGACAGCTTAAGAAACATTTTATAATTAGTCACTTCATATCTCTACTGGTTTACTATATAAAAATTTCCTTTCTAATACAATATAAGGTCCAAATAGCTTCACAGAGGTTTCAGAGATATTCCCAAAATGCTAACCAACCCAAATTAATTTTTTGAGCTATCAGGGAAATGTCTGCCACAAGTGCTTCTTTGTGGATCCTTCTGAAATTGCATAATTTTCGAAATACCTACCAAGTATCACATACATAATTAAGTTGGCAACTACACCAGCCAAAATTTGGAAATTGATCAAATAGAAATATTTCAACTAGAATTGCCTGAAAACTAAAATTCCCTATTTTTCTCTCTGGGTATGCGTCACGGAGTAGAAATGATTACATAAGACCCATGCTAGTGGGTGATTCGCCCTACTGAAGCCTCGTACCTTTGTTGGTAATAGGCTAACAGTACGGATCGGGAAGTGATGGAAGTATATCTCCGTTTGTGAGATGGGAGCATCGTCTGATTTTTACTGAGAAAAGCAATTCAGTGGTAAATATTCACTGCGTGCTACCTTAGTATACTAGTAAACGTGTACAAATGTTCAAAGCTTCCTGGAAAATCGAAAAGGTATTCATGATGAAGAACAAGGATATTGTTAACACAGCTCACGGCACAATTTAACACGATTGCCGAATTACTCTCAATGAAATTCTTTAACAGTTGCCCCTTAATATTGTGATGAGTCACTTTACTTAGAAAAATTTCGCCCGATGATCTTCATTACCGAAAACTGTTCGAGATGGGTGCACACTTGCTACTCAAAAATGTTTGGTAACATGATGACATAATTCTTACCGTATCAGCATGATTTAATATATCAAACTGTCATTTTGAAGTGCAAAGTTCTGTTTCAGCATTTATGCATTTGAAAACGAGGACAGTTTTTCTCAAAACTTTATATTTATTAACCATGCAGTTAGTTTACATTTAGAAGTTTTCCTGGCGGGAAAACCCATTGATCATGTCAAAATGAGGTTTCTGGTATGTTAAGGTTGATAAAACTTAGATGCACTACACCTGAGACCAAACGGTGGAGCTTGCATTTTGAAGACATCAAACGAAAATGCACATATAAATGCCAAGGTGAAACAATAGTTTACGTAAAGTCATGCTAACAGTTTTGTGGGATAGTTAATCGATTGTCTGTCAAAAAGGACCGTCACCAACGCAGACAGGAAGCGTGAAATTTTGAAGCAAATCTATTTCGAAATAAAGCGGTAACACCATAGTACATTAAGTTAAAGGTTGTTATTCTTTCTTGACAACCCCCGGCTTCATTTTGCCTAAAAACAAATAGACCTGCTGGACGGGCTTTTAAACATGATTATCGCCACATGAGGACAATGGTTCAGGACAAATGACGAAGCCAAAACAGCGGTCAAACCCTCGCTGACAAAAAATAGGCATGTATAAACAAAGAAGGCACAGAAAAACTGCTACGGTGGTTATTATGTAAAGATGTGTAATGATGTTACTATGCGTAAATAACTTTTTTA
>JAHWXV010385557.1:0-14741 GCA_024586415.1 Phrixothrix hirtus | reverse complement strand
TATATATATATATATATATATATATATATATATATATATATATTGCTGTAATATTTTAATAGTTGGTGGTTAAATGGTAGCGTTCATTTGACCATTATAGAAGCCGGCACACTTGAGTACAATATGAAATATAATTTCAATACCAGCACTTAATTGTTGTTAGGGCAGCTTTTGTATTTGTTCTACGTCTTAGATTAATATTTGCTTTACTAATTTAGCTGCAGAGATATTTATCTTCGATGGCGAGTTCCCGGACGAGTTTAGTTTAATCTCGATTAAGATACTTTCACTACACTAAGACAGCTTATTTGTCTTAAACAATACGAATAAACCATCTTAATGATTAAACTAAACCCGTCTAGGAACTCGTCATCGAAGATAAGAGATCTCTGCAGCTAAAATAGTAAATCAGGTATTAATTTAAAATGTAGAACAAATACAAAAGGTGAATTTATATATGCCTTGCTGCCCTACCAACAATTAAGTGCTGGTATAGAAATCATGATATTTCTTATTGGTGCTCAAGCGTGTCGGTTTCTATAAGAAACAGCGTCCATTTGGTCACCATCTATTACAAAATATCACAGCAATATATATATATATATATATAAAGTAAAATTTAGCAATTAATAAATTTCCCAATATTAAAATCGGCTCGAATTCCTATTTTGATAATTTCGGTATGGATCACATTAAACAGCGCGGTGTCTACAATTAATTCATTATATTTTTGAACTTCCCCCTTGGTACACGATCAGTTTAGCGGAGTGTTGGGTAGTTAGGGTTAATTACTGCAGTGGAACATTTGCTTTAACCGACTTTTTGATTATATCTCCTAGCTCGGTCTCGTTCAAGTCAATTATGATTAAATCGACCGTATTTTAATTGATCTGCAAAGTTTTATCTTGCCTTATATTACCTGAAAAAACAGCTGCGTTTATTATATTAACGTATGGCAATGTTAGTACGATAATTTTTGTATGCAGTATTGTACACTTTCTAGTTATAATAAATACGCTTTTCAATTCTTTCTCTATAAAGTGGAAACATTTATAATTATGCTGTTGTGTATAGCAGAAAAGTTAATATTTTGATTTATTGCAAATTAAGTTTATTATACTAATAAATACCTATGTTTATTAACGGTGGCCTAGTATTAATTTTATTTCTTGTAATTAACAATTAGTACATCTACATTAGTCTTTCAATTGATGTACGGTAAATTTTATTGCCACTATAAACTGTTTAAGTTAAACAGATAGAAGATATGCGAAATTAGTTTGCCGATTTTAAAATAAAATACGGGTAATAAACAATTTTATACTAATAAGAGAAGTGTATGAGGTGTATCTCACAATTTTTATAAAATTTCATAGTTGACAATAATCGACGCATTTTTCAAATTCCCTTAAAATCAACGTAAGAGGATATGGGAATAAAATATTAAGGGAGTAAATGGAATTTAATTAAAGAATTCGTAAACTACTAAACAGAAAAAACTGTAAATGTAGCAAATGTTTGTTATTGGATGCGCTAGCTAATGGCATGTATTTTAAACCACAAGCGGCGATCAAAAAAGGCGAAGGGTTGTGAAGTGAGAAAATTGTTTTTCTCTAGCAGTGTCCGAGGAACACGTTTGTTGTGGCTCATCAACCGTCAGTAAAAAGTTCGACCGTTTTCTTCTTTACATCCTCAATGCTTTCAATATGAGCCCCCTTAAGCTTGCTTTTTATCTTGGGAAATAAAAAGAAGTCGCATGGTGGAAATTCAAGTGAATGTGGAGCATATTAATGTTCTCAGAGGTCAAAAACTGTTTCACGGTAAAGCATTATAACAGGAGCGTTATTATGCTGCAACATTCATCCATTTGTCCAGAACATTGATCTCTTCTTCCGGACTCATTCCCCCAATTTTTTGCAGTCACTGTATGATAGTGCTGGTTAACTTTCCTAGCTGTAGGAAGCCATTCAACTAAAAGAACACCCTTTTTTTTACAAACATCGGGGCCTGGGAGCACTTTTTCCAAATTTTACCAAGTTTATATTGGCTCATTGTTCAATTTTTAAGTCTAACATAATGTTCGGTATACCGAAACAACACAAGATATGTCAATAATTCAGTCGCCAGTAAGAATAACAATTCTAGATCTTCATACATAGCAACTGCATTAAAAGCAACTTGATCAGTCTCATTATTTAATTGACATACCTCGTATATCCATTAGCAATGTCTGTGAACATGGTTATCTGATTTTGTTGCTTTGTTAGTCAGGTTTTTATTAATATTTTCTCTACTTCAGTGTACAGTCACTAGCAGAACTAGTGAATCAGTTTCGAAACAAATTCCTTTCAACTACAATTTTACAAGTACCTTCTCCGTCCTAGTAGCCGTCACGATTATTACATCTGAACAAGTTAATGTTTACTCTTTAGATATTCGAAAACAAAACAAATGAAGTATAGTTTCAGAAGCTGCAATAATTTTAATGTAAAATGGTTTTTTAATAATATACAGTGTTTCATTTTCGACGTTTTTATAAGGTAATTCAGTTGTCCTTAGAGATAAAATTTTGCGATTTTCGCGAAGCTTGGCTACTTTTTTGGGAAAATTATTATGGTGAAAACCATTTTTCAAAAACGGAAAAGGAAAAATTTCAGAAAAACAGGGTTGTTAGTAATTAGAATACCCGATATATTTTTGAAAATCTTTTGATCTATTGGTGATATCAGTTTTTTCACAGATAGTACCACTACTTTCGAGATATAAGCCAACGTTCGCTTCTTTTACATAGAACCACAGCTATGACTTCAAAAATGTACCTATCTGATGGGTTTTTCGAAAATATGCTTGATAGATGTCACCTCATTCATAAAAAAATTTAGCTATTTTCTTTAGAATTTAAAAGGAAAAATGTTACAAATAAAAAATGTTTACTAAGCCAATATGAGGAAAAAACTAAATTATTATGTTATAGATATTATTTGATCTGCGTGCGATTATGCCTTACATGTTGTTCACCTGTCTTTCCTAAACTATCTACTGCACATACTACAAATAGATGTCTTCTTTGCAGTTCCCGAAATGCATTTCGGATAGATTCTGACAGTTCTTCTTGAGTATTAAAACGTGTCCTATAAACTTTTACCTTAATGTACCCCTGAATAAAAAAAAATCTAGAACAGCAATATCGGGAGATCTTGGTGGCCAATTAACAGATCAATTTGTCTCTATCCACGGAATGGGAAAATTTTCATTCGGTTGTTTCTAATTCGGATAGCATTGTCGACAGGCTTACCATCTTGTTGGAAATATAGTTTTTCCAAATTAGCAAATGGAGTCTTGTCTCATAACTCTGACAGATATAACTGCAATTTTCCATATATCGATTGGCATTAAGGGTACCATCGAGAACATGAAACGTAATTTATCCTTCCAAAATAAAACAAGCCACATAAATCCAAAACGACCTTGTCGTTGACGCACAATAATGACTTGGGTATTCTCATTCGACCAATATCTGCTGTTGAAACGACCGTAGATAGTAATTGGGCTTTCATCATATTTGCGCCAACTGTGTATATTTAATTTATATTTTGACCCTATTTATATATTCACGTATTTTTAATTTGCATTTTTTACTTTTGTACATTTTTCATGAACACTTCCAAAAAACATAATATTTTAGTTCTTACTGAACGTCGCTCAATTCGCGATCTCCCACTTCGCTGCTTTTCAAACTGTAACCGCGAATTATTCTTGTGTCGGTGTTGAAAGTATAAACACCACATTAGTCTTGATTAGGTGTTAACAGTAACACATCTCATGTCGTTTTTGTCGTTTATTGCCAACAATGGCATTACAAATCACACCCCAATTGTGTTAATTACAATGTAAATTAAATCCATTTCATGTCGTGTTCAATAACATAATTATTGTGCAACCTTTAACCTCCAGATATAAAACAAGAAATCTGTCGTTTACAATCTACTTTGCAGTGGTTGTAAAAATATCCTCTATCGTTCCTAACTATCCAATACCTTAAATTCCTTTGTGTTTCCTACAACTAATTGCAAGTGAAACACGCCATAATTAAGGTAAGCAATTCACATATTTTTATTTCATTGTTTGTATCTTGTTTTATATCAAATTCTAGTTATTTGCAACCAAATCTTAAATCCCCCCGTAACAAGCTTCGACAAGCTTCTAACTACCGTAGTCCTTTGAACCTATGAATTTTACATAAACTTTGATTTAAATTATATTTCTATATGTGTATATGTTAATTTGTAAATTCCCCCAAATTTGCTACAAGAATAAATATTTTTATTTAACTAACCCCTACTACGCCCCTGATGGATAAACAGTCCCGCTTAAAATATAGGAGAGTTAAAATTTGAACAAACCCTGCTGTAGTAAACTTAAGGACATTTAGTTAATATAAGACATATAATACACATCAGATCCAATTATACTTCTTCCAAGATTCGGAGTTCCTGTTTTTATTCAGGTACCACCTACAAAATTCCATGAGTTTTTCTGCATCATGAACTTATATAACATTGGATTTATATAAAGCATATCTATGCTTCTTAAAAATTCTCTGAACTTTACATCTATAAATTCAATTTCAATTTCACAAGAATTACTAGCCCTAGTTGATTAAAGGATCCAAAATTAATTAAATTATTTTTCTTAGCTTATTAAATAGTATATTATATACCAAGGGACTAAAGTAGTGTCTCTTTTAATACCGAAAAAGTTTATTTCACGAACGACAGGGAAAGAAATAATCTCTTGAAGGATTAAAAACACGACAGTCCTCAGGTATATACATTACTTTTTGCACTTCCAAAAATTTGAAATAAAAAGGGTAGAAGAAAGTAAAACCGCATGATTTTGACATTGACAGTGAAATACTATTTAAATTTTATTTGTCAAGCGCTATAGTAATACTTTCAGCAATATGTAATTTTAGTTAATTTTTAATACGCATAAGTTAGCACCCCGCCCAACGAAAATGACATTTTTTTAAATACTAGAATTATGTGCTAATTTTATGCCGAACGGTTTAGCTGAAAAATGAAAACAAGATGCGGTGCTAGCTTAACACTAAGTTAGCACCGCAATTTGGAAAAAGCACTTGGCAATATTTTTTCAAAAAACTATTAGGCATAGATTTACGTGCTATTTATGTGCTCTCAAATGCACTACAAAAGTTTCCAGAAAAAAAACTCATCGTAACCGATTTGCGTACAAGAGTAAAATAGCATTAGTTGTGAATGAATCGATTTGTTTCTAATGTCTCAATGCTTTTTGAATAATGTGCTCTCAAGATATGTACAACACGGTTTATGGGCTCATCACTTTAAATAAATGAGAAAACAACCCCGTACAAGAGTAAACTTGTATTAATTAACATGATATCGATTTCTTGTTTGTGTCAAAATGTTTGTTGAATTATGGGCTCTCAAGATTTGCATAGCACGATTTTTGGGCTAACCGCTTTTACTGAGAAAATAACCCTACTCGGCCACCGCACAAGAGTAAACCCTTATTAATTAACATAATATCGATTTCTTTCTTGTGTCAAAATGTTTGTTGATTTGGGCTCTCAAGATATGCACAGCCCGATTTTTGGGCTAACCGCTTTTACTGAGAAAATAACCCTAGCCAGCCGCCCCACAAGAGTAATCGTCTGGCTGGGATTGTTTTCTAAGTAAAAGCGGTTAGGCCAAAGATCTTGCTGTGCATATCTTGAGAGCCCATAATTCACAAACATTTTGACAAAAAAGAAATCGATGTCATATTAATTAATAAGAAATTACTCTTGTGCGGCGGCTGGCTAGGGTTATTTTCTGAGTTAATGTGATTAGCCCAAAAATCGTGTTGTACATATCTTAAGAGTACAATATTCAACAAACATTTTGACACAAAAAAGAAATCGATACTGTGGTAATCAATACGGATTTACTTTTATACGGGGGATGGCTAGGGTTGTTTTCTCAGTTAAAATGATGAGCACAAAAATCGCGCTGTACATATCTTGACACCACATAATTCAAGAAACATTCCGACATCAAAAATATATCGATATCATGTTAATTAATAAGGGTGTACTTTTGTACGCGAGATGGCTAGGACTATTTTCTCAGTTAAAATAGCGATTACAAAAATCGTACTGTATATATCTTGAGAGCACAGAATTCAGCAAACATTCTGACATAAAAAGTAAATCGATATTATGATAATTAATAATACCGCACAGCAGTCACGATGGTAAAAATCTTTTTCCGGAAATTTTTGTAGTGCATTCGAGAGCACGTACATGGCGCATAAATCTATGCCTAATAGTTTTTTGAAAAAAGTTTGCCAACTACTTTTTCCATATTGCGGTGCTAACTTAATGTTAAGCTAGCACCGCATTTATTTTTTATTTTTCCTACTAAACCATTCGAGCACAAAATTTATTTTTTCGGCACATAATTCTAGTATTTAAAAAATGTAATTTTCAATGGGCGGGGTGCTAACTTAATACGTATTAATTTTTATTATTGCCATGAATTTAGTTTGTTTATGTAGGATTTAAAAGTACTTTAATTCCCTTGGGACTAAAGTGAAATTTTAATCTCTTAAGGTTAAAAGTGGCGTTTTAGTCCCGGAAGAGCAAAAAATTGTTTAATGAGTTTGTCTCCTTTCAAGAAATCTACAGATATTTTCTAACAGTAATAAACATAAACTAGTTATTTTAAATTAAATACCTGAAGTAAAGTTCTGAAGCCGATCTACATTCAAGTTAGATTCGTAAAGCCATATCAAATTTTACATAATGTTCATATTTGTAATTGTTTACCATTATTATTTGATTCTAATACAAATCACTCATCACTATTAAACACAAATTTGACAAATATTGTTACCTATTATTTATTCGACTGCCAACTGCTCACAGACTACTCTTGAATAATGTAACATTTTTTCTAATTCCAAAGAAAATCGCCATAATTTTTTTTATGAATGGATTGACGTGTAACAAACTATATATTTTTAAAAAGCCCATCAAATAAGTAATTTCTGAAATCGTAGCCAACTATGAGTTTCATTTAATTTATCAAAAAGCTAATATTATCAATAGATTAGACAATACAAAATCCATCAGACTGAATAAAAATATTATCAAAAATATATAGGGTGTTCGGTTTTCTAGAATCTTTCAGTTTTCAGCAATACCTCGAAAACGAAAGGCAATTTTGAAAAACGATTTTCACCACGATGATTTTCTCAAAAAAGGTAGCAAAAGTTCGCGAAAACCGCCACATTGTATCTCTGAAGACAACTGAGAAGTCATATAAAATCGTCGAAAATTCAACACCCTGTAAGTACAAGCATGTCATTATAGAAGTTCAAAATTTAGCAGCCAAATACTAATTGTTTATGTTTAAATAAGCGTAACTGCTTTTGCTGGTTTAGTGCACAACAACAAATGGAGTCGATATTCGCCAGTGTGAATAACACGAAACTTTTTAATAATTAGCAATTAAATATAAATTGCTAATAATGGAAGTAAATAAATAATATATCATTAAACTAAATCAATCACATTTTTATTCCTTTTCGCAAATTTAAAGGAAACGCATTTGGGATAGGAATTGAAACAAATGATTTCTACCACGGTGGATTTATATAACAGCGACGTAGGGCTATTATCCAATAGTTATATTTTTTGCTATATGCGCAATTTAGCAAGTTAATTCAATTTAATGCGGATGATTAATATTGCATTGAAAAAGTTTCCTATAATCAATAATTAGTTGTAGTAAATGAAATAATCATAAAATAGACAAAAGATAAACTCTTTTCACTTTCTCGTGGGAATTTAACAATAGGCCTTCTTCTCTTTAGTACAAAGTATATACCAAATTTAAAGTAATTATCTCGACCGATTTGGCAGTTACCGCATATCTTATATTAAATTGTTTTATCCTTCACTCTAAAGCGCTTTTGAAATTTTTCGCAAACCTGCATCCTTTTGCGTTAAAAACTGCATGCCAATCAAGTTTGAACATAATAGGGGCAGTAATTTGCGATATAAAATTCTGGATTGGCTATTATATACAGGGCGTCTCAAAAATAAGGAGCATTACGTAACAGTAGCTAGATCTTGGTATGCACGACAAAAAATGTTTATAAACCATATGTCTAAACTGCATAGTTTTCGAAATAATTGCAATTAAAGTTTTCAATCCGCCCCTGCTTTTAACTTTGTCTACTGTATCTAACAATAAGTAACTAGCCCATTGTTAAGTCTCTAGCAGCAGAATGACGCATACGATTTCACACATCTCAGCTGATTATTAAATATCCGTAAAATAAAAGATTTGATTTTCTTCCATAAATGTTCTAGTCGTCTTTTAATTGTGCACATTTAAAATAACGAGTTTTTACTTAATAGATATATATCATTTTTGGTACATTTGTATTTTTGGAAAAGAAAACATTTTTTAAATAACATTCACTTTTAAAAGTGTTCTAGAATATTAAGTCGCTTTACATGATACGTAAAATTTATAAACGGCCTTTATGTTAATGTAATGAAAGTTGAAATCGTCGTTTATTCAAACTTAATTGCATTTTGTACATGTTCTTATATTATTAATATTTACAATCAATTGTGTTGTGTATAATTTAAATTTTGTGGAAATAATTCAAAATCAAAATAGTAAATAAGTTTCATACAAATTCCATAATATGTATGCAGTAATGCATATCTTTTATTCAAATTAATGTGAATCAAACAGAATTTAATTTTATACTAGAATTAAAACTGATCTAAATTTGCATATTTAGTCCACTCACTAGGGTTGAGTAGTGAGTTTTAAAGGTAATATGGCTGTGATCAATTTTCATGGGGGTCAGCTTGGGAAACTGGGCATAACTCCTGAATCCGCCATTTTGCTGACTTAACAGACGTATCTAGTGTATTTGCAGCTGATTTATACTACCATAATCATTATATGGGTAACTAACCGTCAAATAAGTGAATGTGTATAAAATATATCTAAAGGCGATAGATACAAGAGTATCTACAAATAAGTGTTTGAGTAAATGAAACCACACTTGTATAAAATAAAAATAAAAAACGTTATTTATGAGGTATTTGTATGAGCTTTTTTATTCCACCCAGGCACATGTGACAACAGTATAAGCAATTTCTCTTATTCCCCATACTTCGTCTTTTTCAACGGCGCCATTGGTTTAAATATACATGCCATTAGATTGCACATCCCATAATAAACATTTGGTATATTTACGTCTTTTGTTTATCTCTAGTGGTTTATTCTATTAAATTAAGTTCAATTTATCCCCTTACTTTCAACCCTCTCCCCTCCCACTCCCTTCCGTGGGCTCAGCTGCAAAAAATGAGTCCTAATTATTTTTAATTAAACTACCACTCTGTGAAGTTGCATCAAAATCTATGGAGAACGCCCCGAGTACGTCCCTTATAAGGAGCCCAAAAGTGATAAATATGTCATATTTACGTTAAATGGACAGGGTAAGAACAAATACGCACATTTCGTATTTAGTTTTTATCCTATTCTGTTCTCTTATTGTAAGTTTGAATTTTGTTTGCGAACTGTCACAAATGAACAGATTTCGTTTTCAAGCATTATACGAACAACTACAAATGTCGAGTCTTTTGTATAAGACAAAAATAATTGTATTTACAACAATATACGTGGTCTTTCATTCTAGGTTCTATTTCACTTTTTTCCTGCTTTTAACGTCTATTGTTTCAGAATAATAAAATTCGCCACACAATACGCCATCAGTCGTTGCGGACCACCGCTCCGATCCACTGTCAAACGCATTCTTATTTTTTTATCACTCTGTATAATACATGAAAATTAATTAATATTCGTTTGGGTAAGTTATAATTATCAGCCTTTTTGAATGCACCTCGTATGCTTTGTAACCTGTAACCTTGAATATCATCGTTTAAAATCTTAATTTAAAATAAATCAATTCCTGGTATTTAGTTTGATAAGAAGTCTTATCTTTAATTCAATCATTTCCAAAAGCATTTTAAGTAATTTTAATATACAAATAAAATCTGTGTTGTGGCCTTTAAAATAATAAAACCCTAGGTTAATTATTTATTTCAGTTTTGTTGAGAATAATTTCCATTAAGAATTAGTATTTTAAAATGGTCAGCTAAAATATGTTTATAAGGTTTATGAAGATGACGCGATCAGTAATTTTCTGTACCAAGAATTACATCATTGTTACTAGGTCAAATTCGCTGAGGAGTAATTTGTCTACCGCGTTATGCAGTCCACATATGATTGGCTACTTTAAAATGCAATTTTATGATTGGATAGTTTTTCGTAAGTAAACAGTTTTTCCGTTTCCGTCGTTGTTGGTAGCGTCCTAATCCATGAAGACAAAGGAGGCAATAATTTAAAGACCGTAGAACGTTGCAGACATGTTATGAGTTCAAATACATTTTTCTTTAAAGAAGAGGGCTAATGTTCTTTTGATTAGAGTGAACCTGTTATGGCTGTGTAGTGTTCCTTTTATTTTAGCGGTTAACTTTGCGAGAAAGTTATTAAGGTAACCCGTCCTAGGGGATCGTAGTAGCGAACCATTAACAGCATATGTCCAGCATTGTTGGTTGAAAGAATTCCTTTGGTGATGATCAAATGAGGTCAGTTAAGTGATAAAGAAAAGCTCTTGGTTCATTCAAAACATCGTACATCTATTTTCAACGTAGGTCCATTTTTTTCATTAAATTATTTTATTACCGTCACGGGACCATCATATAAGTGTAAAAGTGAAATAAATTGAATTTTTAATAAACTTAAATTTGCCTTTGGAGGCGTTGCAAACGCGTTAAGCATAAAACGAATAACGTAACCTTTGTTTGACTTGATATTAGTTTTGAAATTACCTTTAGTTGTTAAACATTTATATACAGGGTGACCCGCATGGATTAGATTTCATAAATTGATTATCCACTGTTTGAATACATACGTGTGACTTCTTAGATCTAGTTTGAATTATTTTCAGGTAATTATAAGGTAAGAACTTGCAATAATTTGTGCCGGTGATCTCCAGAAGTCATCCTGTTGAATGCGCAGGTAATTGCCACTGCCGAAATTATACGATTCACTGATGAAAGTACACATAATGAGCAACCGCGCCCCGATTGTGACTGCAGCAAATTTGTATTAAAGTTTTTCAGTGCTGTCTTACCCCAGATAAAACTAGTGGCGCCCTTTTTAATATTTACAAAAATTTCATGCAGTATAACTCTTCCCGAGCAGCTGCCACGCAAAACATCATAAGTCAATTGAGAATCCACTCCTCTCGCAAGCTAGTCGACGTAAATCCGCTGGGGAAGTTATTATAAATTCGTATGAGCATCTTCAGGGCTTTAAATCCTGTTTGACCCGTGGCACCACCTCAAAGAATCTTACTTATTAAATAAAACCCTATATAATTTATTTGCCTTACATATAAGATTTTGTTTTTAGAATTTTCTATTGTTATCACAGCTGCGATTAAATACCAAGCAAAAGTGACATCTGTTGACAAAAATGCATTCCAATCGCATCACTTGTCTACTAATTTAGTCTAAAATAGGGTTTATTTTTACCCCTAAAACAATTTTTAAGCGATAAAAATATGAGTCCTGGAGTTTTACCGGTCTACAACATATCTAAAATTGAATAAAACTGAAGAATGACACCTCGGGTTTTGTCAAAATTTAGATCATTATTTTAAATTTAACTCAATTACACTTGCTAATTTCCATATAGACGATGACAATTCACTTCTGTTTTAGATAGAACGAAGGAAAGATTAATCGCAACAAAACACCGTAGATTTCCGCAAGCTGAAATTAATATTTTAATAAAATTGTTCATTATTCTTAGAAAATGTATAAAAACGACAAAAACATATTTTTCTGCTAATTAAACCGAAATCGCTTTATAAACATCAATCAATTGTATACCATTGAAAACAGAATTAAAATTGCACTTTTTATAGCAAAGTTTGCAAGGATAAAAAGAACGTACTCCGATACTCATATCTGAGCTGTAAGCGGAATGCAAAAGGATTTCCAAATTATTACTGGACAGAAACACAAGCACTCGGGTTCTAGTGCAAAATGATCACTGCATTAGCGCATTCTATCATTCAAACTATTGTGGAGAAATGATTGGTGTTTCACAGTTTACTAAGTTAATGTACATTAAATAGTATCATTGTAATTCATACCAACATGACAAACATTTGAAAGACATAGTTAAAAATGATTGTCATAATTAATGTGAATCCTATGTAAATTTTAAGAAAACGTACAGAATGCAACCTAGATTAGACGCCATAAGCTTTATAAATATTTTATAAAGCAGACAAAACATTTCTACTACAACAAAGTAAATTTAGTTAAAGTAAAGTTTTTTAATGTTGCAACTTTGAGTGACAAGTTTCTTAAAATATATTATGAAATAGGTACTAGAATCAGTAAAATTTTAAAAATTGTAAAATATCAAGTTCACCATACCAAAATGCACGCGTGTGAAAATTTTCATAACGAACTAAGCTTAAATCCTATATGACAGTTTCAAATTCTGTTGGCGTTTGAAGTTAAACCAAGCAGAGCTATTCTTTTTAGATTATAATTAAACATGTCACTTTTGAAATGATTGTAAAAAATTGGGGAGGGGGCAAGTTCGACACCTCGGTGGACACTCAATGTCTCCTCTACGTGAAATCAGTTTGTTGGAGAACATGCTGCATTACGTACTTTACTTGTATCCAGAAAATCGTCGCCGCTATGGCGCTAAAAACTCTAACATCTTCACATATTAGATAGAAGTAATAATAATACGTCTGTTATTAATCTCAAAAAAATTAGGGCTAATTATGCCCTCCGCTGACAAAGGCGTCCAAACCGTTTTTAAGTAAATGAAAGGGCTTTTGATATTTCAAACAATTTTTTTTCCTTGCAGTTTTCTTTGTTGACATGCATATTCACGAAAAGGGGCTTCGCCTGACAACAAAATGCGGTCAAGGCTAGAGAAGTGCCCAAACCATGGTATTTGATTTTACACAATTTTAAAATTCGACGTAAACTCGTACGAAATATCACTAATATATTGGAGCATCTGCGCGTAGATAATGTCAGATGATTTCGTACGAATGCCGGTTCTTTCCCTCCGTGGTCGCCTTTTTTATTTAAGGTGAAACCCAGTCTCTTCGAATTTTCTAACATATGCTTTAATTAAATTTGCATAGCGCACTGATTAACGGCACACAAAGGGTACTTTGCGTGAAAACGACGCCAAATAGTTACGACCATAATCGTTTTACACACACACAACGCGCACGTCACCCAGTTGTTAGTTCTGGCATGAGTTAACTTCTTGTGTGCAAACCTTATTGGCCTACCTGTTATAAATCTTCATGGAAATCTTCAAATTTTAGTCAACTCCTCGATAAACCAATTTAAGTTAAAATTATCATTAATACCCCGCGCACTTACTTATTTTTCGACGCCATAGTGTTTCGTAATTACCTAAACAATTGAGAGTTGGAAGCATTCCCTACCTTCACATTAGATCTTACGCAACTTTGAACAATAATTGGAAAATAATTAAAACGACTATAGTAAAAATAATTGCAAAGAGGTTGTCACAAGCGCGTTAGGCGTTACGCACCACAACGATACTGATATCCCACTAGCTTCTTGAAGAAGGGAGGGTTCCAGATAAATTGCACCAGCACCGTCTGCGCTCCAAGGGAAACGCTGAAAACGCGTACAAGGATTCGAAATATAGAGGGGGGCACTACTCCTGGTGGGCCGTATACTGAATAGAACTGTTCCTCGGAACAGGGAAAAACGGTTCCGTGGCCTATACCTATGATGTCTCGGGGTTGTCTCTTACCAGGAGCCCAAATAATATTATAATTTAAGAGCGTGGCTAAAGGGGAAGATACCTTAACTAACACATATCCCCTGAAATACAAAGTATTAACTATTAACTTATTCTAAGTTCAAAATAAAAGTCTAGTTGAATAATACGATATATCTATTGCTAAAGAAATGGCTTATTAAGCATACACACAAAAAACAACAGGGTACAAAAGTTTACAGGTAACTTCTGTCTCTTGAATGTGGCCTAATTCACGAGGCGCGAGGAAAACTAATCAATCTACTATACACTAAAATTAGGGTTTAAATATGCTAGGTACAGTCAACGCAGATATGCGTCCATAACGGGAACGTTTAGGCTGGCTTTTACAAGGGTTGCCAGCCGGGACGTTAAATTAAATTGGACTCTCGCTGATTTGCGTTGATATTTCGCTCACGTCCTTCACATGCAAATAATAGCGAAGCAAAAGAACAATATTGTAAAAGGTACTTTAGTCTCTTATTCGTCACTTCACCAAGCCTCTCGATTGCACTCAACCAAAATCGCCAATCGTGATTTATTTATGGATTCCTGCACCCTCAGAGAGACCTAACATGTCCAATGAAGCTGCAACCGGGGTGGAAAAAGCAAGTCAATTCTCAGAGATACACTATTCAATCTCTCAGGCCTGGTATTCCGACGTACTATATTTGCAGAGTCCTTACACACACCCAAACACTTCAATCAAAGAAATCGCACACTCGACCGATTATTTCAAGTACAAACTACGCGCGTATTAACTGCCACGTGCAGGGGGGGGGG
>JAHWXV010385515.1:0-10019 GCA_024586415.1 Phrixothrix hirtus | reverse complement strand
ATATATATATATATATATATATATATATATATATATATATATATATACGTAACTTTAGCTTGTTTTACATTAGTCTTTTTTTGGTCCAAATCAGGCTAGCCTATTTTTAGCAATTTTTGAACAAAACTTTTTTTACATTTGCTTGAATAGAGTAACAAATGATTGTACGTACTTCGTATAGTTCCTATTGCTAACTTTTAAGAAAAAAATTGAGATTCGACAGGTTAGGTGAAACTAGCAAATTTAATAAAAGTACTTCAGTAATTATTTCGTGTATCATGAGATTGCTGATAAAATCAAAATAGCAAAATTGAAAAAATTAAAAATATTATGGCGCATTAAACAAATGTACTCTATTGCAAACTGGAACCAAAACGGACTTGGAGTCGGGATTGGCTACGTGGAAGGTATAATCTTCATGTGGGAACGTGTTTATTTATATCAGACGATTTAGTAGAAGATTTAGAAGCTTTTAAGAAACGAATATGCTAAAATCAAATTAAGTTATGTTTTTTTATTATGTTATTGTGATGTTAACAGCACTGAAATATACCGTAAATGCGCATGTCTAGCCAAAAGCTTGCTTGCAAGAGTAGGTCCAAGCGTATATTTTTTAGACTGAAAATAGAGTAAAACTTGAATGCAATTATTATTTTGCAGTCAAGTTGTAAACATAGTATTGTAAAATAGATTCAATTGTAAAAGTTTGCTTTTTAAAAATTGAAGTGAAAGAATCGCGCACGTAATTAGCGCAGTCGATAGGATTTCCAAAATTACACGTATCGAATGTCTATTTTCGTTTAAACTATTAATTGGAAATCGAAAATTACGGTACCAAAAAAGCAAGATTCGAATGTATATTGGGTCGCGAGCATCAAGCTTAAATCCAATTTAGACATCGGAAAAGTGCAACGAGTAAAAATAAGAAACAAAAACACCTGGTGCAGGAAAAAAATCTCCAAAGCCAGAATAGTAAGTAAGAAACCCTGGGTGAAGAAAAAGCATCGTCCGATCCTATAGATACTAGCATTAAGAAAATCAAAGGATAAACCAAAAGGAATGAAAACAACAATTTTAATGTAAATGCTCAATTCCTATTTTAAAATCCTAGATTAATTTAAAAGATAGAATTATAATTTCAATTAATTAAAGCTTTAAAACAAAAATTTTATGCAAGAACCCGAACTAAATAATTATAAAGTTTATTTAAAAACATAAACCTTAGTAATAGTAACACAGTTAATTATCAATTATTAAGGTGACATTTAGACTCATATCATCATACAAAGGTAACCCTTACATGCTCCGTATTTCTATAGACAATTGTGAGTATTTAATACAAACATTCGCTAGTAAAACCGATATAGCTTTGAACAATTTTCTTTTAAGAACTATTTTAGGTAAACTCACGAGTCTAGCTCTTATTTTATAGGATCTCGAACATAACTTAAATCATGGGAAAGTATTAAAGCTGCCTTAAATCTTAGTTTCGGTGATCAACGTAGTATAGATTGTCTAATCCAAGATTTAATCGCATTAAGACCTTTTAAAAGCGAAAGCCCGTATAACTTTGGAACGAGATGTCAAGACGCTATAAGTTTGATTACATCAAAATTAAATACTTTAAATATCCCTAATATCTTTAAAATTATTTAGTTAGACAATTGTAACTATTTAGCATTAAAAGTATTCATAAGAGGACTGTCAGGTCAAATTAAAGCTAATGTTAGTCTCCATAATTCGGACAGTTTAGAAAAAGCTATGAGTTTAGTAATTGAAGAGAAAAATTTGTTATATTCAACACAAAGAACAAATACGCTATATACTCAAAATGCATTTAAACCAACATAAAGGTTAATAATACCTATTAGACCAATAAACATGTCTCAAAATTTCAGAAACCCTGTAAACTTCCAACAAGCCCGACAATTTCCAATAAATCAAACACCACCTAGAAATTATTCGTTTTATAACCCCAATAATCAATCAAACTATAATCCCTTTTATTTAGAATTGAACCATAATCAACCCAATCAAAATCAGTGTTTTAGTCAATGAAATCAAGTTAGACAAAATAAATTTAACAAATCTAATTATACAAGACAAAACAATTTCGAAACAGAACCGATACACCTCAGCTGGTAACACCCGAATTAATTGAAATAGAGCTTTTAATTCAAATAAACTTTATATTCAGAACATTAAGATTCGGAACAATTTCAAAATTCACATCAAAATCAGTCCGATTTTGTACCTATAAATTATTATTCTGCATTACCAGAAACGGTACAATCTGAATAAAACTACGATGTAGGAGTAAGCTGCGAGAATCCTTATCCAGAATTAAACAATGACGATCACCTTTACAACAAACTTTCAGGTATAAACTTGAACCCGACTTTGAAAAGTGATTACGAAGAAATAAATTATTCTAATCTACAAGAAACAGATACAACGATAAATTTTCCGGTATTCGCCTATCAACTGAACTCGACTTAATTCAACTGAACACCATTAAATCTGATCTACCCTATATTTTCTTACCCCAAATTAATTCAAAATCTTTAGTTGATACTGGTAGCACTAAAGGTCTAATTAATCCGGAAATAGCACACAAATGTTGTCCTAATAACATTTACAGAGAAAACTTTAATATTCAAACCGCCCATAATATTTCTTTTCACGATGAGATCGCTAAAATCCTTATTTTGGAAGTACTATTTATTCAAATTTAACCAAGAATACGAAGGTTTATTAAAACAATTGAATGCTAACACAAACGTCAACACAAAATTATTAACAACTCCAAATGCAACAATTCCTATAATTTTTGAACGAAAGGAAATACAGACTAATAATAAAAAATGCTTTAGCATCATTATTCAACTCCGAGTAGAATAAGTAGCAAAATTACCTGTAAGAAAAATGAGCGGCTTAGGAATTTTAAATCATAAGAAATTTGACGATGGTATAGAAATGCCAACAGTTTTAGTTAATACTTTGAATAATTTCGCCTTAACTGCAAGTGTAAATGTAGAAGAAATTTCAGTTATACTATCAATTTCAGAACCTTTCGAAATCTAACCCCTAAATTTACATGAAGTATACTTTGCAGAAACACATAATAGTAACACCCCTTTTTGTAAATACTCGTATTACGATAATATTCTGAAAGGAAACCTGAAAAATTTAAGATTGGAACATTATAACCAAGAAGAGCATGATTTTTATTAGAAAAGTATGTATTAAATACAGATATGTATTTTATTGCCAAAAAGTACCCTTAAGTTTTACAAATGAAATCCAATACAAAATCAACCTAACAAACAAATCGCCGATTTACACAAAATCAGGCCGTTTTCTGAAAGTACATAAAGAGAACGTATAGAAACAAATATCTAAGTTGTTGCAATAAGGAATAATACAACACAGTACGTCAACTTGGTCTAGTCCAATATGGGTGGTACCCAAAAAACCAGACGCTTCAGGTCAAAAGAAATGGAGATTAGTTATTGACTATCGGAAGGTGGACGAACGAACAATCGACGATAAATATCCATTGCCTAACATCGCAGATATCCTGGATACATTAGGAAAAGCTAATTATTTTATAACCTTAGATTTAGTGAGTGGATTCCATCAAATACAAGTACACAGTAGCGACATTCCAAAAACGGGATTATCCACTGAAGAAGGCCATTATGAATTCAAAAGGACGAGCTTTGGCTTAAAAAACGAACCGTCCACTTTCCAACGATTAATGAACAGTATATTAAGAGGATTACAACACGAAACATGCTTAGTTTATCTTGACGACGTCATAATATTTAGCACATCTCTTCAGAAACACATTGAACGACTTAAATCCATTTTCGACAGACTCAGAAAGAATAACCTCAAAATTCAAATGGTCAAATCGAAATTCTTACAAAAAACAGTTCAATATTTGGGATACATTATTGCATACCCAATCCAGAAAAAATCTGTTATTAAAAATTTCCCAATACCCCGTAACCAAAAAGAAATTGAAAATTTCCTTGGCTTATAAGAATACTACATACTATTTATACCAGACCTTGCAAAAATAACTAAACCAATGGCCACATATTTAAAAAATGACGCAAAAATAGTACACAACAAATATTTTATAGAATGCTTCAAAAGATGTAAATAAATACTAACAAACGATCCTATACTTCAATATCCCGATTTTAAACGACCTTTTATTGTCACAGCGGATGCAAGTAATTTCGAAATTGACGTAGTGCTCTCTCAAGGAACCATTTCTAGCGATAAATACGTAGCATACGCCTCTAGAACCTTAAACGATTCAAAAACCAAATATTCCACAATCGAAAGGACCCTTTAGCCGTAGTCTGGGCATGTAAACACTTCAGGCCATATTTATATGGAAGAAGATTCACTATTATCACTGATCGTAGACCTTTAACATGGTTATTTAATCTCAAGGAGTCAAATTCGAAATTAGTAAGATGACGCTTAAAACTCAATGAGTACGATTACGACATTATATATAAAAAGGAAAGCAAAATACAAGCGCTGATAGTCTTTCACGAATTAAAATCAACACAATAGAAACCGCATCTGTACATAACACATGAGGTATAAACGAAGACATTACAATATTTAAGAGATATCACTGAGAATATGGAGTTTAATGAACCCAAACCATCCACTAACAAAACTAATCAATACAAAAAAATTAAAATTTTATCAGACATACAAACTAAACCACCTTAAACCCCAATCAATAAAAGTCACAATCAACAAGAATTATCAACCCAACACTCTACGACAAATCCAACAGCAAACGATGGTAGCAAACAAATCATTAACAGTAAAGTAAACCAAATTATAGTATTTCCTAATGTATACTTTAAATTAGACGTTACTAAAGAAACCTATGAAAATCATAAAATTCTTATCGTCAAAATTCCAGAAGCAAATAATGAAACCCTAATATTAAAATTTTTAAAAGAATACACCGACCAAAAAATTGTTTAATGCATGTATTTTCAAAACAAAGAACTATACAAAAGGTTTAATAAAGTCTATTTAGAGCATTTCTCCGAAATACGCCCTAAACTAATTCGATTTTTAAAAAGAGTTAACAAAGTAACCGATAAAGAAGAACAATTAATATTAATCTGGAATCAACCTGAAGGTAAGAGGAACTATCGTATAATAAACGAAACATTTGAACGTCTCACTAGAAATTATTATTGGAAAGGTATCAAAATAGCCCTGTCGAAATTCATTAATTCATGTGAAATATGATAAAGATCCAAATATGCACGACAGAACCTGTAATGTTCTTAAAATGAAACGATAGAAAGTCTTTTTATAAATATAATTAATAAAATGATTAAATGGTAGTATATACATTTAAAACTCTCTTCAAATTAATGTTCTTAATAATAAACATTATGCAAGGCTAGCTCTGCAAAAGACAACTCAGGGAAGTGGAAATAAGGGATGTAGCAGCTAGTGCAAGTTGTATCCTTTGACGCCACTTTAATTTAGCAATTAAACAGATATTAAAGTAATAAAAGATGATATTATTTAGAGCACAAGTTGCATCCGCTGTTTCGGCCTAGAAGTTCTGATTGAAAGATTATATTTGTAACAATTTCGTATAATTTGAATAAAGAATAAATGACAGTAGGTTACAAATAACAATTCTTCATGAATTTTGAATTTTAACAATCAATTGAATTTTAAACATAAATGATACCATATGTCCAAGACAGTGATCTAAGAGGTGGCGGCCAGTAGTCGATTCTTCAATCAGCTACACGATAGAGGTGTACTCCAGAAAAAAAGCCGTGTTCACAGTAAACAGAACAGACTTTAGATCATTGTCTCATCGTAGAGTAAATTTTTAAAGGCAAAAATAGGATTAATTCGTGAACTCGTCTATTTCCCAAGAGAGAAACTTAATTCCCTTCAAGAATAATCTTCAATTAGAAATAATATAATAATGAAATATAATTCTGCAACTATACGAAGGAATAACATAATTCAAAGTATTGATTTACAATGAATAGAACTAATTGAGTGACCACCGGTGTTTCAATTACTTCGAGACTAATTAATTGAACGAAGCAATAAAATATAAGAAAATTGAACAATTAATTTAAAACAAAACCTTAACAGAATATAAATTTTTAGCCAAACAATTAATGTCTAAAAATCAAATAGCAACCCCTAATAATAAATGATTTAGACAAAACCCATTCAATTTCGAAATCAAAGAATTCTCATGACAAACTAAACCATTGCTGAAGTTATTCCCTACGAAATGATTATATGATTATTTAATTAGGATTAAATGTCAACAGTGTAGCAATATTCCACGTCATGTCCTTCAGACATGCGCAGCTATATATCCATGTCTTACGACATGCGCAAATACATAAACCTTGTCTACGACAAGCTCAAATTTTAATGGAATTTCTCCAAATCAAAGTATATCATTTTGGGTACAATACCCTATCAAAAACAACAAAACAAACAATTTTGCATGCACTTTCTGACTCAAATTAATAATTCCAATTTCATACCTTACTGCGTTTGAAACCAAATAATCACAAATTACGGCCTTAGGAGCACAACTACACTTTAAAAACCACTAAAAACCCTCCCTGTTTGGCATTCCGATGCTTGAATAAAATACAATCCTAAAAATTAATTTTCAAAATTATCAAAGTTAGGTATAAATCATCATTAATAATTTCAGGAAATATAGACGTAATTTCAACCTTCATAATAGCGGTTATCAAAGTTAAAATTCACAGAAGCAAAAATAAACGTGTATTCTATTCAACCATCGGACAAAACGTCCCGATCTGACCTTTAATACAATTTTCGCTAGCACACACACATATTGAAGCTGGATGCATCAAAACTATCCCTTATTGAATATTATCTAAATTAAATTTATTAAAGATAAACAATATTATGTTTGAATTAAAATATAGATATTAAGATATGAAATATAATTTTAATGAATAGTTATCAAGGGAAATATCCATGCAACAAGTTGATAATTAATTACGTACTTATATATAGAAGTGAACCTGAAAAAAATTGAATTTGTCTTTTCTTACTGAAATCGTAAGATAAAGAGAATGAATCTAATTCCCAAATATAATTAAAGCTCTGCCACTTTATCCTCAACAGAATTACAATAATTTTAACTAAAACTGAATCAACTAATAAAAAAGTAACCGAGAAAAAGACGAGCGTTACAAACCCTTACGTACCACTTATGCTAACTGAAACACCCACTAAACCATTTAAAATAGTGCACATCGATGTTTTTACCTTTAATAATCAGAATTATTTAATTCTAGTTAATGGTTTTACAAAACTTGGACAAGCCATTCCTATTACAGGTAAAACAACTATTCGCGTTAGTAACGCTCCTATTAACCATTTTGCTGCGTTTGGAATTCCCCAAACCCTAGTCACAGACAACGTAACAGAATTTAATAACGAAAAAGTAAAGGAAATTCCCAAATTACACAAAATCAACGCGTATTTCACAACTCCAGTACACCACGAGTCCAACTCTGTAGTTAAAAGATTTCATTCAACAACAATTATAGAACGTTTAAGAATACTACAACAAAACACATCCTGACGAAATTACTAACCTAATGGACTATTATGTTACATCCTATAATAATTCTATCCATAGTTAAACTAATTATACCCCTTTTGAACTTACCTTTGGACACACAAATGCTAGAGATCCAAACGAAACCTTTCTCCTAACTCATTCTACGCCGATTATCCTGAAAATCACAAAAATAAACTGGAGCACATATACTCGTACAAACAAGTTAACCATAAACTTGAAAACCAAAAACGAAAAGTAGTATTAAAAAATAATTCGCTAGGTGACATAAATGACAAATTTATTGTAGAACGAATAGTATACAAGAAAAATCCCAAAAGTCGAGACAAAAAGAACTAAAATCTTCTAAAACCTTACGCAATAATGCGAGTCTTAGATAGAAATCGAATAGAAATCTCGCTTAAAGAAAATAAAAATAAAAAAGGAATAATACACATTAAGGAATTCAAAACACCTGCTGTTGTTGAACCCCATCATCGTCAGCTTAGCAGTACCCAAATTTCATAACCGTAATAGTAACACTGGTTTACTACCCTTAAAATTAGGCAAGAAAAGTCCCAAAAGTCAAGACAAAAAGAACAAAAAGTTTCTAGGACCTTACGCTATAATACGAGTCTTAGATATAGATCGAGTAGAAATCTCTATTAAAGAAAATAAAAATAAAAAGGAATAATACACATTAAGAAATTAAAAAGACCTTCTGTTGTTGCAGATTCACCTTCTACCCCATCATCGTTAGCTTTGGAGCACCCAAATTCCATAACCTTAATAGTAACCCTGGTTTACTACCATTAAAATTAGGCAACACACAAAATAAAATCAATTCTTGGACCTTCATACAAATTTATGATTTAACACAAATTATTGACGTATTTTCCCTCTTACGGAATTCATATATATTACTTAAAGATGCGCTAAAGGAATCAAACGACAAACAATCTTATAAGAAGTAACACTACAATACCTACCCGATTATTAACGCGTTATTAAACAAAATCCAATTACAAATTAATCAACTAAACCCAAAGCTTTCTCAAAGATCAAAAAGAAGTCTTATAGACGGACTCGGAACTATAATAAAATCAATCACCGGAAATCTCGACTATAATTATGCTAAAAGGTATGACAGAGCCATCAGAATACTTTCTGATAACCAAATTAAAATAAAAACTGTTGTTAAAGATCAAATAACTTTAGTTCAAACATCAATTGAAACCCGTGCGTACAATCAAACAATGTTAAAATCGAAAATCATGCATCTAGAAGACTCCATAAAAAAAGCTACAGTACATAACTTAGAACTCAATCATTAGTATCTTACACATACAGTAATTTTTCAAATCATGCACTCCAAACATATGATATTTGAGAGAAAATTGAGGTGTCAATTACCTTCTCCAAATTAAATACATTTCATAATTCAATAATAGATCCAAAAAATCTGTTACCCGAAATATTAATCATTAGTACACAATTAAATAAAAATAAATTTTCATTTGAGCCAGTTCTCGAAAATATATTATTGTTTAAAAAAATAATAGAAATCAAAGGATATAGTAAAGAAAATCAAACAGTATTGATTTTAGAAATACTCATTGTAGAAACGAAAAATTATAATTACTATAACTTATATGCCTTTCCAATTCTTACCACTAACGCCTTTAAAATAATTTTACCCCGATTAAAATATCTCGTATCTAATGAGAAAAATTACGCTTTATTTAATGCTGCCTGCCAAGTAGTACAACCAGAAAAATTTCTCTGCCGGGAAATACATATGTATAAAATCAAAGAAGACCCACCGTGTGAAATACAACTATTAAGATATTCAGAAAATATTTCAAACTGTCGATAAGTACCATTAACGGTCACTGATGTTAAAATTCAGAAATTGGAGAAAAATCAATGGATCGCAATTATCGCAAAAGGTGAAGTTGCTGTTCAAACCTGTGGAAATACAAAAGACGTATTTTTAAACAAAAGTTATATAATCGAACTAAACAATAGGTGTTAAGTGCAATTAAAGACATATTAATCAGAACATATCGGAGTGCTAAACATAACTTCAAAAATATACTATTACCATTGTTTAAATATATACTAGTTGCGCAGACCCAATGTAAAATTACTTGACTACAATTATATACCAGACTATACTAATGGGAATGCACTTTGTTTAAAGAAAATGTTGTACTCTGTTATGAAATAGCGAAATTATTATACAACTTGTGTACTGATGAATGATTGCGTGTTGTGAGTAGAATAGATTTGCCGTTTCTAGACCATCCCCCCTCCACTTTTTCTTAAAATGACGTAGGTTGCTCGCCCGAGGACATCGCGAGGTATCTATTGAATT